>JBBPBO010001985.1:69620367-69772924 GCA_037974295.1 Cicer cuneatum | reverse complement strand
TTTTTTTTTTTTGTGTTATGATAATCAATGCAACCAAATACATGTGAGGGATTAGTTTACCGTACATAAAACGGCCGACTTCTAGTCTATATGGGCCCCATAGAGAAAAACGAATTTTTCTTCCTATAAAATATAATATTTCTTAACGACGTATTCACTTGCTTAGAAAAGAAGCAAATTAATATTACACTATAATCGTCCGAACTATACACCAACCTGCATTCTACATAAAAAAATATTTCTAGATATATGTTTGTTTTTTTAGGAAAAATATAATAAGTTTTATTACAACGTTACACAATATACTTATTAGTTTGACTTAATTATAATTTTATCCTATAATTTAAGTTATGAATGTTTAATCTTGACCCATAGTTTTTTTGAGAAATTTTAGTCTTTCATTTTAAAAATTAGATAAATATGGTTCATCCAAAGTTTGTTTTTTATTAAAAAAATTTTAGACTAAATGTTATATTTGAGATATATTAAAAATAAAAAATTTAAAAGCAAAAAATTTGATATAATTTTAAGAATTTTTCTGAAGGTGAGATTAGGATTTCAAGATAAGTAAGTTTGAGATTTTCAATGTTTAGTTAAATTTGATATTTTAATTGGTAATTATTAAGTGAAATAAAATTAAAACAATTTAATCAATTTGAATTGTGAATTTTTTTAATAGAATGTGAGAATTTGAGAATTTTGAACAAATAAAAAGGGATGAAGGGACTTGATTGAAACAACTAATAAAGCCTTTGAGGGATTAGATTGGCTCAAAAAAATTGAGGGATTAAAGTCATACATAGATCAAACTAGAAGAACCTAAAATTATAGTTAAGCTTATTATTACTATTTAAAATATCTATTAATAGTATTATTAATTAATTATAGGAGATGAAAAGTCAATATTGAATATATACACAAAATAGAATTTAGTAAAAATTGTATACACATGTTTTTGATATAAAACCAACTATATATATATATACACACATTAATTATACTACAAATGTTTTTCAATACTCCATCCATTCCAAATTAATAGTCATTTTATCTAAAGTAAAAATTCAAAATTAAGTATTGCTTTGTCATTCCAATGCATCATTAATTACATTTCTCCATTTTTACTCTTATTAATTATATTATATACTAGATATGTAGTTTTTATTGTGAATTTTCATTGAGCAAGTACATAAAAGTTAAATTTGTTGTATTTGTCAATTATATGCATTCACGTACTCAGTATAACACTCTATCTTTCAGAAGACATAAATGTAACTAAATATTATGTTTTTTTTTTCTTCTTTCTGTTTGATATTCTTTAATTTAGATATCTTTAAGGATTAAATTCAAGTAACAGAAATTCTTTAATTTAGATATCTTTAAGGATTAAATTCAAGTGAGGTCCCATGATGAACTCTGCAGCCTTGCCTTTTATCTACATTATTCACGGATACTCTTGTCTCTTTATCTACATTTGATTTTAATGAAACTTTTTAATTATTCTCAATTTTTACTTTATATAAAAATGTTGATTAGTGTACCTTAGTATGACCAAGAGTGGCTCGGTGGGTGCATGGTTGTTTTCTTCTAGTTTGGTTAATTAATTGGTCCAAAACATGACGCGTGTACAAATCTACCAAGCTTAGCTGCATCATTAGGATAACATATTTATAATATAAATTTGTCGTTAATCTATCCACGTAGGAGTAACGTTTTTGGAATGATTCCATTCCACTACTCACCGTCCATTTAAATATTTAGTTTTGTAAAAATAAAAATATTATTCTTGTCTAGTTGCCTTCAATCTTTAATCTTCTTTAGGAGTGAATAAAGTCGGATGAGACTTGTAAGGTGTAGATACTCCAAAGTTATTACAAAAGTGTAAGTTAAAAAATATACTATCTTTTTACTTAAATTTTAATTGTGTGTTTAAAATTTCTATTAAAATATAAAAATTAAATTAGAAATTCAATAAATAAATAATTAATTAAAATTTTTATTTTTATGTTTAAGTCTAAACTCAGTCAAATAAAATTAACAACATCTCTACCAATTTAAGACAAATGTTCTAAGATAGTGTATGAAATTTTGTGTATTTATTTTTTAAAAATTTAAATTTTATTCTTTTCAATACAAAATTTTCTCTTTTAATTTTTTATAACAAGTGTCTTAATAAGACTATGATTTAAATATGATTTCATGTAGTATAAAATTGATCACTAATACTTCAACGAAATAGTTATATTTTATTTTACACTATGTAACTAGTGGAAATAATTATATTTTATTTCATACTATGCTATTAGTGTTATCTCGACAAAAATGTCATATTTATAGTATTTTTTAATTATTTATATATTATTTTTTATTGTAACTTATGTAATACGTTAATAAAAAAATTTAAGTAGCTGTTTTCATAATATAAAAAATTATTTTTGAAAAAATTTCTTTTATATATTTTTTGAAATAAGTATCTCAAAATTTCAAAATATTAATTTAATCAAACGAAATCAAATTAACACATTATTTATATGTTTGGTTCAAATATTATAAGAAAAATTGTAAAAGTAAAATGAAAAAAAAAAGAATCAAACAAAAATAAATATTATATCCATACTTCAATCTCTTTAAAATTTATACATCTTCTTGATGTGAATTCCCCTCGAATTTTTGTTGCATTTGCAAATTTCTTTATGTGTTTATATTATACATTTACATCTTAAAATTTCAACACACACTTATATATTATGTTTAATGTTTTAATTAAAATTTAAAAAATACACAATTATATATTATGGTTAATGTTTTAATTAAAATTTAAAAAATTCATGACTCCAAGTAATTTTATGTAATCATAAATCCGAATCATGGATTTGAAATCCTATGTTCACATTATAAAATCAAATTTACATAATAAATTGATCTCACCGCTAGCAATCTAGATGAAACTGTAAAAGACTGACAATAGTAAGTGCCGCGGTCCCTAGACACGTCAGAAAAATCTCTCTATAAATATTAAGGCGCCACCTAACCGAAAATTACGCACTCAAAAAAATGGATGGAGATTCGATGGTTGTTTATACTATCGGAGCCATTGTGGTGCTATTTCTCCTCACCTATTCACCAAATAACAACAACAACAACCACTCCACCCGCCACCACCGCCTCGAGCTCCACCGTGATGAAAACCAACAACCAAACACTCACCATTCCCACATAAATGTAACTGATACGATTGTCCGTCTATTCCCGGACATCGATGTGGACCCCACAGATCAGTTTGTATCACTCCACGAATTAACTGAATATAACTTCGAGCAAGTTCAAAGAGAAGAAATGCATCGAAGTCAGAGGGAAATGAACATTCACGATAAGAACCACGACGGTTATCTTTCTTTCTCCGAATACGGTCCTCCAACGCCAGGTCCTCTTTCAACTTTTACTCTACTTTTTTATTGTTAAAAGAAAGCTGTAACTATAGATCCACACACCGGAAGCGCTAAAAACCTCAGCGCCGGAGTTCCAGTTCCTTCATTTCACGCCGCTTGAGAAAATTTTTTTCGCCGCCGGAGAATCTTCCTCCTCAAACCCAGCAGTGACCGGAGATCACACCACCATATGCGAAACCTCGCTGTGGAGTTTTGATTTGCGTTTCAGAAATCTTAGTATTTTCCTTCGTAATTTCGAATGTTTTAAGCTTCCGTGGATGGAACGGACGCAACCGTTGTCAAGGGGTTTTAGGTTTTTTTTTTTTTTTTTATATTTGTGGGGGTAAGTTTCATAATTTTCGATTTTTCAAATTACTTTCTTTTGAATAATAAATTTGAAGATTTTATTTTTATCTAAAAAAAGGAATTTTATGAGTTATTCTTTTGCGACATGTTTAGTATGCCGAGCCCATCCTTCATAGTGAACTTTATAAATTTGCAATTTTGTTTTGATAGTTGCAGTTTGATTTCGAATCATCGCTGTATCTTATTTAAAGATGATTTGGTGAAGCTGTAATGTGAGCCAACGGATCTTAAATCGATGGCCAAGATCAATCGCATTTTTGTTTCTTTCGAACCTTTATGCCTGTATATTGAATTGAATGCTGTAAATTTTAATAATAATTTGTCTTTTTCATTCGTCAGATGGTTCTTTTGGTTATGATTCGAGGTTGACAGAAGAGGAACATTTTAATGCTTCCGATGCAGACGGAGATGGTCTTCTAAACATAGCTGAGTTCAATGAGTGAGCTTCTTTCTACTAATTGTTTGTTAAGAAACCCTGTTAGTGTTGCTGCACATGCACATCTAATCTAGCTACTGTGCTTTTCCTATTTATATAAGCTAATTTGTTCCTATTCTTGTAGCTTTCTTCATCCTGCTGACAGCAACAGCCCAAAGATTCAACAATGGCTTTCCAAGGTGGATGTCAGGTAACTATTTTCATCGAAACAAAACTTGCGGGAATGCTTGATATTGCTCTTGTTTCTTTCAGAATAACGTATGTATGCTTGGAAACGAAAATTGTGGGATGCCTTCAAGAAATATAAATGAATATTTTTTTTTACTTCTGTCCATACATGGTAATTGTTTATAGAGTTATACGAGGTTCTTTTCTCTTACATCCACATGATATTAGACACTAGTGTTTAATACAGGAGTATCTAAGACAAGTTTGGTATAAAGATTCCATTGAATGATGCCAACTGCTCATTTATGGAAGTTGGTAAAGCTTTTTAATTAGGCATCTTAGATTCACACAAGATACTTGCGATCTGTGGGATTGATTGTTTGCATGTACCTTGAATGACAAATCTTATATAACCGAGTACCAAAAACAAGCATCTAACTCAGTTATTTAGCTTATCAGGGAATCCTAAACATCTGAATGAAGTGTTGTTGAATATGTTACTGTTTTTTGGTCTTTCTTTGTCATCCTTTTTTTCCTAACCTATTAGTAGCCTAATATATCCTGATTAATGTTCGAGGTCATCTTTAACCTCGACAAAATTGCAACTTGTGCACTGAAGACTAGATTTCTTGTGGTTGTCTAAATCAGTGCAGCCTATCAGGATTGAAGTTGAATGTTTCAAATTTTCAATCCTCTGTTGGGCAATCCCAGCTGATTGTTTGTAAGGGATGTAAATGCATGATTGGTTTGCTTTTGAAAATGAATTTTGCTTTGCAATCACTTGCCTGCTCTAGAAGAAGTTACTGTATTGGACTAACTTTTTTAGAGACTTTGCTGAATATTAGAAATGCAGACAATATTTGTGGTTGATCTTATTTTTCTGAAACGGATACAAAATCTTCACTTTATATGCAATTAGCTTATATTGTCTTATTGTATCCTTTTATTTCCTTATAGGGAAAGTGATACGGACAGAGATGGGAAGGTCAGTTTTAAAGAATTCTTTTATGGTCTCTTTGATTCGGTAAGATACTATGATGAGGAGAGTTACAATGAACTACATCAATCTGATGATTCAATGGATGCTTCAGCCAGAGCTTTGTTTTCTCAGCTTGACAAAGATCGTGACGGGTATTCACCTTTTCTTTTTCTTTTCTTTTCCCACAATTATTCTACTTGATTGGAATCAATATGGTAGTTTCCTTATACTATACTATAATTTACTTTTGGGTTTTCATTTTGAATCTGGGCAGGTATTTGTCAGATATTGAACTGCTGCCTATAATTGGGAAATTGCATCCATCTGGGCATTATTATGCAAAGAAACAAGCAGAATATTTAATTTCATTGGTATAGAATTTTAACATTACAATTAACACTCTAATTGTTGACAAAGGTGTCACATTGCAATTCAAATTTTGCAATGTAGATGGCTAAAATAGCTCAACAGGCACTGCAACATCTGTTGGATAAGAATAACATCATACATTAATTTCCTTATTAACCTTTCTTTCTATAATGTTATGGCAGGCGGAAGTTGACAAAGATGGGCGCCTCAATTTGACTGAGATGATTGAGAATGCATATATATTCTATGATGTTATTTTCTACGATGATGAAGTTGAATATGATGATTCCCCTGACGAGTTCTTTTAAGTTTATGTTAGTTAAGCGCATTTATTTTGTTGTCTATTTCAACCTACATTCAGTGACCATTTTTCGTTGTAATATTCTGTGATCATCGATTGCAGGATGCACAGAAAAGTTTAGGGCAATATCACAGAAAGTATTTGAAGAACATAAACAGTATTATAAATTTTTATAGCTAGTTAAATACAAAACCTCAAAATTATACAGGTGAGCAGAAAAATTGTATATACCTTATTTATAATTTTTCAAATGCAACCTAGATTTGACCTTTTAATAGAAAGAAAGTTCCGACTGGCATGTGAGACTCTTCAATGATGTACACGGTGGCCTTGGCCAAATTGGTATCTTATTTGTGAACTGTAATAATTTTACTTCTTATATCATCACAGTTATAGTTGAAAAGAATTAATTTTGCTTTATATATAATCACATTTACAGGTGATGCACGTTGCATAACTTGAAATGAATATACAACTCACCCCAAGAATATTTTTCAAAATTGAAAGAAAAAACTAATTGTGATTTTGACATGTAAAAGAATAATAAAGACCTGCCAATCTTTTATTATATAGATTACATTTGCATGTGTAAAAAGTACAAAGAAGGGTACTAATCTTATAGTTGAGATGTTCTCTATTTCTTTAATATATAATATTATTGATATAACTTTTTATTTATAAAATTAATAAATATTTAATTTAAATTATATGTTCTAAAAATGTGTGTAACAATACAAAATTATAATAATGTAAAAAATAGAGTGAATAAAAAATAAAGAAAATCTCGAGTCGATCTTATTACTAGTAGATAGATAATTTGATTTGACTAAAAAAATATGTGAGAGTGAAAGCAATGAAAAACAAAAAGTGGGGTAACATATACCTTTGAAGTTTGAAGCAGTCTTCTATTTTCAAGAATTAATTGTCAGTGTTTAGCTCTTATATTCTTAAATATATTTTCTACTTAATTGTCAGCAAGTCCACAAAGTTAACTTTTTATTGACGAAAGAATCATACTACTAAAAATGGTTATGTACAATGTTAACGACACCGACCTCTTAAAATGCCATGCCTCCACAGTTATTTTTTTTTTAATTACTCTCTGTTTAAAATATAAATAAAAAAGTGAATGTATTTAGTTTTATATTTAGGGAAGATATAAGACATTTTCTTTTTTACTTATATTTTGAATGAAATAAGGCTAAACACATTTACTTTTTTTACTTATATTTTTAGATAAAAAAGAGTAATATCTAATAATTATTCAATTTTTTTTATCTAACACAACACAAAATTACTAAATAGATCACTTCAACTTTCTATTATTATATTTCAATAACATTTATTCATTTTAATATTTCTATAATATACTCTGTGAAACCCACAAAAGTAATAGAAGGTTGTACTTCTATATCACAAGAAGTAAAATTATTAGCTGTTTTACTAAATAGGTGAATAATTTGCAATGTGAATGAATGTCATTGGTTCGGTTATGAAGATTAGTAGTACAAATATCAAGAGACATGGAAAGGTCACACTCTTTAGCACTATTAATTCTTTATTCAATTATAAGATGAAAAAAATAAATTAATTATATATATATTTCAAAAATATTAATTTATTGTATTTAATTTTTTTATACTATAAAAAAATTACATTTTTTATTCTATCGACACTTTACATTTATTTTGTATGAGAAATTATTATATAAAAAAATATTTAAATAACAATTGCTGGTAATTAAATCAAGATATTGTAAAAGAATTTAGACTAAATAGCACCCGTGTCCCTTAACTTAATTTCAGTTAACGTTTTAGTCTTTTATCTTCTTTTTTTCTCAGTTTGATTCTTTATTTTAATTTTAAGTGACAATTTGATTTTTTATGTTTTAAAATGTCAACAATATTATCCTTTTTTTTTACAAAAATTCATCAAAATTTTCAACCAAAACCCATAAAATTAATTATATTCTTTCATATAACACAAATTTCATCATATTCGTAACTCAAATATTCAAATAAATTCATATTTTCATTCTTTATTTCACTTAAAATTAAAATAAAGGACCAAATCGGGAAGAAAAAAAAAGATAAAGGACAAAAACGTTAACTGAAATTAAGTTAAGGGACAACGGATGCTATTTAGCCAAGAATTTATAAGCCACATGCATTGGTCCTACAGGTCCTCTTCAATCTCCTCGTGTATGTAGCCCTTCTTGAGATGGGGTCGTATACCCAAGCAGTAGGCACAAAGCGATCAATGAAATCGAGCGACGTTTCCGTCGTCTCGGGTCCCACGAGTGGCATGGGTTTGGGGGGCATCTGAGGGTAAAGCCCAAATTCCACATATAATAGTAAAGGGTCACCGGCCGAAATTAACAATTAAACACATAGCATTTATATCACAGAACAAATACACCCATGATATAACATATGACAATGATGAAAATTAAGGATGCTCATTTGAAATTTCATGACATATATGCTTTTTCAAAACAGCAACCAATTAATATGGGAAATAGGTTGTAAGTACAGCCAACACTTCAGCAATCACAATCATTTATCAGGAATTCAGATTTTATATAGTACTTACACACAACAATTTCCAATCATCCACATATACCCAAAATCGTGACCCACCGGTCAATCACTCCGATGCAATATGTACATGCTCATGTATTCAAATTCTTGGAATTACCAAGGTGCAGTCGCTCAACAGACCAACACAATTTAAATATGTTTGACTTTAACGGCCCTCAAGACCAGGGTGCAATCGCTCAACAGATCAGCACCAGTGCAGTCGCTCAATAGACCAGCACTCGTGCAGTCGCTCAACAGGCCAACACGTTTGACATATACCAGGGTACAATCGCTCAACAGATCAGTATCAGTGCAGTCGCTCAACAGACCAGCACTCGTGCAATCGCTCAACAGATCATCACGTTTTTGCGCATTTCAGGGTACAGTCGCTCAACAGAACAGTACCAGTGCAGTTGCTCAACAGACCAGCACTCGTGCAATCGCTCAACAGATCAGCACATTTTTGCGCATTTCAGGGTACAGTCGCTCAACAGACCAGTACCAGTGCAGTCACTCAACAGACCAGCACTCGTGCAATTGCTCAACAGATCAGCACGTTTACGCATTACTTTGTGGCCCATCGCGGGTACCACTTGACTATGCAATGCATGAATATGCAGTGTTTTCTCTTCACTGAAACAATATGCATTATCAGGAATATTCAACCTTTCCATCATTTTCCCAAAACCTCTCAACACAATTAATTTCATCATCAACACATCAATGATTAAACATTCAAGCAATCATTATCACTTTACATTATCTCAAAATTCCATTCTTAATTATCATAAGTCTTTCCCCCAACTCTTAAAATTCATAAAACAGTGTTTAAAATTGAGATTTCTGGAAAATACGAATCTGTATTCGAATACAGCTTCCTTGTATTCGAATACAGAAGCCAAATCAGTGCAGAATCAACACTCTGTATTCGAATACAGCCTTCTTGTATTCGAATACAGAGGCTGTCACAGTGTAAAAATCAGTATTTTCACAACTTCAGTAGAAGTCTCAAAAGCTTCATCATTACCACTTCAAACTATCACAAAAACCCCATTTTAATTTGTCACAAACCTTCTCAATGTTCCCCAACACTTAAGGTTTATAAAACAATGTTTAAAACCTTGAATTTCTGAAAAACACGAATCTATATTCGAATACAGCTCCTTGTATTCGAATACAGAAGCTAAAACTGCAAATTTAACACTCTGTATTTGAATACAGCATACTTGTATTCGAATACAGAAGACAAAAACAGTGTAACTCAGCATTTTCTCCAAAATCATTAAAGGTTTCAAGAACCTCATCACCTCCTCTCCAAAACTATTTCAAAACTCCATTTTAAATCATTTCAAACCTTTTCAATGTTTCCCAACACTTTAAAATTCACATGACAGTGTTTAAAACTTGATTTTCTAGAAAACACGAATCTGTATTCGAATACAGAAGCTAAAACTTGAGTTTCTAGAAAAACCCGAATCTGTGTTCGAATACAGCTCCCTTGTATTCGAATACAGAAGCAAAAATTGTGAAAGTTAGCATCCTGTACTCGAATACGTGACTGTCGTAGTCGAATACAGATGCGAATACAGTGTTAAAATTTCACTTCTGTATTCGAATACGACCGAGTCGTAGTTGAATACAGATGCTAAGTCAGAAGCAAAAATCCTTCCTCTGTATTCGAATACAAAGGCCCGTATTCGAATACAAGTTTGAAAACTTGAGTAAAACAGAAGCTTGGCAGGTTGTATTCGAATACACTCATGTTGTATTTGAATACACCTTCGAATTCAATGAAAATTTTCCTTAGACTTCAACACATTTTCAAACCTTTTCTTTTGAAAAACCAACAAAACACCAAACAGATTCAACATTCTTTTGAACCACAAAACTCATGCATTTTTCATCAATAACAACTTTTCTAGAAAAACATTTTCATCATTTAAAATCCTTCTCTTTTGAAAACATCAGCAACACCAAAAGCAACATCACAGTTTTGCTTAAATCCCCCAAACAGAATATCAAACTCAAAACAGAACATGCATTTCCAAACGTTTACATTTTGAGCATTCTCAAAACAACATGTAGAGTATTTCCATCATTCTTACATAACCAATCACAACATGCTAAGCATTTTCAGCTTTCTCACACCATCAGAACAACATTAATACATTCAGCCAAACAGCAAGCATCACAGAATCATTACACATCAACAGAATGCATTTTCATCACAGAATCATTACACATCAACAGAATGCATTTTCTTCATTTTTTTCAAAATGTTATTGCAAAAACAGTTTTTCTTTAAACAATGATGAAAACATCAGTAATGTCATGACAGTTATGCATTTATAGCTCTAATGCAACTAGAAAGTGGAAGGTGCCCTTACCCTTGTTGCATTTTTGCTACTGCTCATGTTTCTGTTTTCGTTCCCGTTTACGCGTCAAAAATCAGCGAAACTCCCACTTGCGTTTGCTGCTACGAAAATGGGTTCTTTAGCTCCGGAATGACGAGGGGAACAACTTTTGTACTGGGGGTTTTCTGGTTTGGTGCTTGGATTTCCAATTAATGTCACTTTTGAGGAACTCCTCTTTTTTTTTTTGAACGAACTGGAAACAGAAAATAGAATTGGAGGGAATGAGAAGGTGGGTACTGTTACATGCAGCAAGGGCAGTAAGGGAGGAGGAATGGTGTTCTGATTTTACCAATCCTTCTCACTCCTATATATAGGTTTGTGTGGGTGCCACCTCACCCGACACTTGTCTGATCCTCAGCACTTAACCAGTCTCATTGCAATTAGCCGATAATCCCTTAATTAACTGTCCGTTAATTTAATTACTCGTAATTAAATTAATTTACTCTTCATCCAATAATCTTAATTCATCTTCCAAAGTAAATATATATATATATATATATATATATTCACTCAAAACATACATATATTAAATATTTTACAAATATCCCCAAAATACACTTAATATTAATTCCATAATTTTAATTTAAAAATTAAGGGTCTTACATTACTACCCCCCTTAAATTAGTTTCGTCATCGAAACTACATGTCGATAAACAACTGAGGATATTGTTCCCTCATCTTACTCTCAAGTTCCCAAGTTGCGTCTCCCGTAGTCGGATTCCAAATTACTTTGACTAGTGGGACTTCCTTGTTTCTCAACTGTTTAATCTTCATGTCTTCAATCCTTACAGGGATTACTTCAAATGACAGGTTATCCTTCAGCTGAATTGTATCTGGCTCGATCACATGTGACAGATCCGAAATGTATTTCCTTAACTGCGACACATGAAATACGTCGTGAATATTGGACAGTATGGGAGGTAAAGCAATCTGATAAGCCAATGGCCCAATTCGTGCAGTAATCTGGTATGGTCCAATAAATTTTGGAGTCAACTTTCTTGACTTAATAGCTCTGCCAACACCAGTTGTAGGCGTGACCCTTAGAAATACACGATCACCCTGCTCAAATTCCAAAGGCCTGCGACGCTTGTCCGCATAACTCTTCTGACGATCTTGCGCAACCTTCATTTTCTCTTGTATCCTCTTGATTTTCTCTGTGGTCTGTTCCACCATCTCAGGTCCAACAATCATACTCTCTCCATCCTTATACCAGCATAAAGGCGTCTGACACTTGCGTCCATATAAAGCCTCATAGGGTGCCATTCCAATACTTGCGTGAAAACTGTTGTTGTAAGTAAACTCAATCAATGGAAACACCTCATCCCAGTTTCCTCTATCATCCAACACACATGCTCTCAGTAGATCTTCCAAGGACTGATTTGTTCTCTCAGTCTGTCCATCTGTTTGTGGATGATAAGCGGAACTCAATTTTAGTTTCGTCCCCAATGCTTCATGCAGTGCTCCCCAAAAATGAGATATGAATTTTGGATCGCGGTCCGATACTATACTCGATGCAACGCCGTGTAACCTCACAATCTCAACGATGTAGATTTCCGTCAGCTTATCTACTTTATAAGTGGTCCTTACCAGTAAGAAATGTGCGGACTTTGTTAATCGATCCACTATTACCCAAATCGAATCATTCTTTTTCCTTGTCTTGGGCAGTCCTGTTATAAAATCCATGGAAATGCTGTCCCACTTCCATTCCGGTATATCCAGAGGTTACAACATTCCAGCAGGTCGTTGATGTTCCACTTTCACTTTCTGACAAGTTAAACAAGCCGATACGTACTCCGCTACGTCCCTCTTCATTCCTGGCCACCAGTAATTCTGTCTTAAGTCCTGGGACATCTTGGTCGCTCCAGGATGAATACTTAACTTACTCTTATGAGCTTCTTCCAAAATCGCTCTTCTCATCTCTGCAACTTCCGGTACACAAACTCTTCCATTACATCTCAGAATATTATCTGGTCCGACTCTGAACTCAGTCGTCTGTCCTTGCGCTATCAGGTTCCTCTTTTCTTGGATTACTGCGTCATCTTGCAAGTTTGCAATCTCCTCAAGTAGACCACTCGAAATTTTTATCATTCCACACTTTAAAATTCCTGGTGCAAACTCTACGTCCAAGCATAGATCTCTAAATGCTTCCCACAACTCTTGTTGTCTGGCCATTATCATTGAAGATACTGACACACTTTTCCTACTTAATGCATCAGCCACCACATTGGCTTTCCCAGGATGATACTGCAATGAAAATTCAAAATCCTTGAAAGTCTTCATCCATCTTCTCTGACGCATGTTTAATTCCTTCTAATCGAACATATACTTCAAGCTTTTATGGTCACTGAACTCCGTGAACGTGCATCCATATAAGTAGTGCCTCCAGACCTTTAACGCAAACATTACTGCAGCAAGCTCTAAATCATGAGTAGGATAGTTTCGTTCGTGAGTTTTCAACTGCCTTGAGGCGTAGGCTACAACTTTCTTGTGTTGCATCAAAACACATCCCAGACCTTGGTGAGATGCATCACAGTAATCTTCATATGGTTCCTCTGGTTGTGGCAAGACGAATACTGGTGAGGTTGTCAACTTTTCCTTTAGCAACTGAAAATTTTCCTCACACTTCTCCGTCCATGCAAACGGCTGATTCTTTCTGGTGAGTTGTGTCAAAGGAGCTACAATCTTAGCAAATCCTTTAATAAATCTCCTGTAGTATCCTGCCAGTCCAACAAAACTACGTATGTCTGTGATAGTCTGGGGCTGTTTCCAGGCAAGAATTGTCTCAATCTTCGCCGGATCCACAACGATTCCTTTTTTGTTATCACATGTCCCAAGAAGTTCACTTTATCTAGCCAAAACTCGCACTTCGACAAATTAGCATACAATTGCTTCTCGCGTAAGACTTCAAGAACTTGGCGTAGGTGCTCTTCATGTTCTTCTTCATCCTTTGAATAAATCAAAATATCATCGATGAACACCACCACGAATTTATCAGGAATGGGCTAAAGATCCTATTCATATAATTGATAAATATTGCTGGTGCATTCGTAACTCCAAAAGGCATCACGAGATATTCATAGTGTCCGTAACGAGTCCTGAAAGCAGTCTTTTGAATATCTCCTTCTCTTACTCGAATCTGATGGTATCCTGATTTCAAATCAATCTTTGAAAACACCGCGGCTCCCTTCAATTGGTCCATTAAATCATCGATGCGTGGTAAAGGATAACGATTCTTAATAGTTACCTTGTTAAGTTGCTGATAATCCACACATAAGCGCGAACTTCCATCCTTCTTCTTAACCAACAACACCGGAGCTCCCCATGGCGACACACTTGGTCTGATAAATCCTTTCTCCAGTAAACCTTCAATTTGACCCTTAAGCTCGCTTAATTCCAATGGCGACATCCAGTACGACGCAATTGAAATAGGTCCGGTTCCTAGTTGTAAATCAATGAAGAACTCCACCTCTCTTACAGGGGGTAATCTTGGAATTTCTGTTGGAAATACATCCAGAGATTCTCTGACTAACGCCACATCTTCTATGTTCACATCCATCTTAGTCTCCACGTTAGCCAATGATAAAAATTTTTGAGTTCCTTCTCTCAGTGATACTTCGAGTTGGTTAGCAGCCAACTACCAAACGACTCCAGGTTCGGGGAAAAGAACTAATTTTCGAGCGCAATCCAAGACTACGTAATTATACGTCATCCAATCCATGCCGAGAATGATCTCGAGTGATTGTAGGGGTAGACAGATTAAATTAACCAAGAAATCTCTATTCTGAATCGTTACAGTACAATGTAAACATGCAGCGTTTACGATCAAGGTCTTAGTAGGTGTGGAAACAACCAAATCGAAAGGTAAAGCAGACACAGATAACTTCAAACGGTTCACACATTCCATAGCAATGAAAGAATGGGTTGCCCCCGAATCAAAAAGTGCAGTTAGGGTGTTACCTGCAATTTCGCAATCTTGCTTGATTAAATTTGGAGCTTGATTCCCAGCTTCAGCACCTATGTGATAGACGCGTCCTCTAGCAATAAGACGGGTAGCCCTAGTTGCGTTCACTGTTGGTTCCACCTTCGGAACCCGACAATCCCTCGCCACGTGTCCCGGTTTCTGGCAATTGAAACACATAAGATCCCTTGTGGTACAAGCAGTAGCAATATGTCCTTCTTTCCCACATTGATAACACCAGACTCCTTGTCCCAATTGCCGTCCAAAATTCTGATTTCTCGGCCGATTCTGGCCTCTCTTGTTGTTTTGTGGCCGGTTATACGGCTTAGCCACTTGCTTTCCTCTACTGTTCTGATAGTGCATCTGACTAGGCCCTCATGAATTAAAGTTCCCTCCTATGCTGGCCCTCATGTTATTCATTTCTTCAACCTCTCTACACTTCTCTACTAACACTTGGAAACGTTGAATCCCCAAGGGTAAGACCGAGTCTTGAATCTCATACTTCAGTCCATTTTGAAAGCGGTGGCACATAAACTGTTTATCAACTTCTTCACGGAAAAATCTGAAATGTCTTGATAGCGATTCAAACTTAGCCGCATATTCTCCCACCGTCATGTTTCCTTGGTGCAATTTCAGAAAATCGTCACCCAACTTGGTCCTAGTGCTCATCGGGAAGTATTTGTCCAAAAACTTCTTTTTGAACGACTCCCAGTTCACTTCTTCTTGAGCTGACCCCATCAGTAGTCTTGTACTTCTCCACCAATACTCTGCATCCCCTATCAGCAGATACGTGGCATAGTTGACTTTCACTGCTGCCCGACAATTAATCATCTCGAAGATTTTCTCCATCTCTTGAATCCACTGGTCCGCTCTTTCTGGACCCTCATCACCCTTGAACTTGGGAGGATTATGACGACGAAAACCCTCTAGTCCTCTAGATTTAGCAGCGCGAATCTCTCTCTTTCTCTCTTCTCCAGATCTCATTGAGTCTTTGTAGCCGTCTGTGCAGCAACAAACGCATCCATGTTATTCATCGCCTCAGCCATCCTATCTTCCCGGCTGACATTGGCACTTGTGGTGTCGTCTCTTCGTGGAGGCATTGTTTCCTACAAAACCATCATCACTTCAGTCACACCACAACTTACACAAGACTTGACACTTTAACTACTTGCTCCTATGCATGATCAGATAAAGACTCAAAACAATACTTTAAATCAGAGCTTTAACCCAAAACTTTAACCAAATGCTCTGATACCACAATTGTAACACCCCGATTTTAAAACACGGCGCGAGTGTATTTTTTTTAAAAAATAAATAAGTAAAAGAATTTTCTAGATTTAATTCAAAAAGAATTAAAATAAAGTTTTCACTAATTCATTTCATAAAATGGTACGTTGTAATTTAATCGATGAACGTAATTAATTAGTTTCATCATAAATATCACTAAGTACTTATCTTTGGAAATTAACAATAAACATTAATACATTTCAAAAGATCACTATCATATCATCCCAAAAGAAAATATCATAGTGCGGAATAGTTTAGCGGAAAAGTAGTACAATAATTTCCAAAATAAAACAAATTACATTTTCCAGCTCAAATCCTATACATCAAATCTAACCGATCATGCACTAAAGCTACAGTAGCACGGATTTCCTCCGCATCCCAAACAAGTTTCATCCGACTCCGCCGCTCGCCTCGATGTAACCTCCTCTTCCTCATCATACAGAGAGGGATCAGTCTCCTCCGAAGTCAGATCAATGCACAATCTAGGTGGCTTCGGCGGAGCCGGAATCTCATCACAATCATCGGATATCCTAGATGGACCCGGAATATCAGCTGCTACTGGTGTTGGTCCTTTGTTCTTTCCTTCCCCCTCAGAATCACGTACATCTCCTCCAATCACCAGGTTAGGAGTCACCACTCCTACGGTGGCCTCCGTCTCAACCCCTCTAGCTGGCTTCTCCGCATCATCAAAAATCCCGTGCGCATCCAATACCAAACGGGAAGGCACAGGAAAGTCAATCCTCGCATAGCTGTGCTCCACGTAGTGCACTACTCCATTGGTCCTACAGGTCCTCTTCAATCTCCCCGTGTATATAGCCCTGCTTGAGATGGGGTCGTATACCCAAGCAGTAGGCTTAGAGCGATCAATGAAATCGAGCGACGTTTCCGTCGTCTCGGGTCCCACGAGTGGCATGGGTTTGGGGGGCATCTGAGGGTAAAGCCCAAATTCCACATATAATAGTAAAGGGTCACCGGCCGAAATTAACAATTAAACACATAGCATTTATATCACAGAACAAATACACCCATGATATAACATATGACAATGATGAAAATTAAGGATGCTCATTTGAAATTTCATGACATATATGCTTTTTCAAAACAGCAACCAATTAATATGGGAAATAGGTTGTAAGTACAGCCAACACTTCAGCAATCACAATCATTTATCAGGAATTCAGATTTTATATAGTACTTACACACAACAATTTCCAATCATCCACATATACCCAAAATCGTGACCCACCGGTCAATCACTCCGATGCAATATGTACATGCTCATGTATTCAAATTCTTGGAATTACCAAGGTGCAGTCGCTCAACAGACCAACACAATTTAAATATGTTTGACTTTAACGGCCCTCAAGACCAAGGTGCAATCGCTCAACAGATCAGCACCAGTGCAGTCGCTCTACAGACCAGCACTGGTGCAGTCGCTCAACAGGCCAACACGTTTGACATATACCAAGGTACAATCGCTCAATAGATCATTATCAGTGCAGTCGCTCAACAGACCAGCACTCGTGCAATCGCTCAACAGATCAGCACGTTTTTGCGCATTTAAGGGTACATTCGCTCAACATAACAGTACCAGTGCAGTCGCTCAACAGACCAGCACTCGTGCAATCGCTCAACAGACCAGCACTCGTGCAATCGCTCAACAGACCAGCACTCGTGCAATCGCTCAACAGACCAGCATGTTTTTGCGCATTTCAGGGTACAGTCGCTCAACAGACCAGTACCAGTGCAGTCACTCAACAGACCAGCACTCGTGCAATCGCTCAACAGATCAGCATGTTTACGCATTACTCTGTGGCCCATCGCGGGTACCACTTGACTATGCAATGCATGAATATGCAGTGTTTTCTCTTCACTGAATTAGTATGCATTATCAGAAATATTCAACCTTTCCATCATTTCCCCAAAACCTCTCAACACAATTAATTTCATCATCAACACATCAATGATTAAACATTCAAGCAATCATTATCACTTTACATTATCTCAAAATTTCATTCTTAATTATCATAAGTCTTTCCCCCAACTCTTAAAATTCATAAAACAGTGTTTAAAACTGAGATTTATGGAAAATACGAATCTGTATTTGAATACAGCTTCCTTGTATTCGAACACAGAAGCCAAATCAGTGCAAAATCAACACTCTGTATTCGAATACAACCTTCTTGTATTCGAATACAGAGGCTGTCACTGTAAAAATTAGTATTTTCACAACTACAGTAGAAATCTCAAAAGCTTCATCATTACCACTTCAAACTATCACAAAAACCCCTTTTTAATTTGTCACAAACCTTCTTAATGTTCCCCAACACTTAAGGTTTATAAAACAATGTTTAAAACCTTGAATTCTGAAAAACACGAATCTGTATTCGAATACAGCTCCCTTGTATTCGAATACAGAAGCTAAAACTACAAATTTAACACTCTGTATTCGAATACAGCATACTTATATTCGAATACAGAAGACAAAAATAGTGTAACTCAGCATTTTCTCCAAAATCATTAAAGGTTTCAAGAACCTCATCACCTCCTCTCCAAAACAATTTCAAAGCTCCATTTTAAATCATTTCAAACCTTTTCAATGTTTCCCAACACTTTAAAATTCACATGACAGTGTTTAAAACTTGATTTTCTGGAAAACACAAATCTGTATTCGAATACAGCTCCCTTGTATTCGAATACAGAAGCTAAAACTTGAGTTTCTGGAAAAACCCGAATCTGTATTCGAATACAGCTCCCTTGTATTCGAATACAGAAGCAAAAATTGTGAAAGTTAGCATTCTGTATTCGAATACGAGATTGTCGTAGTCGAATACTGATGTGAATACAGTGTTAAAATTTCACTTATGTATTCGAATACGATAGAGTCGTAGTCGAATACATATGCTAAGTTAGAACCAAAAATCCTTCCACTGTATTCGAATACAGAGGCCCGTATTCGAATACGAGTTTGAAAACTTGAGTAAAACAGAAGCTTGGCAGGTTGTATTCGAATACACTCATGTTGTATTTGAATACACCTTCGAATTCAGTGAAAATTTTCCTTAGACTTCAACACATTTTCAAACCTTTTCTTTTGAAAAACCAACAAAACACCAAACAGATTCAACATTCTTTTGAACCACAAAACTCATGCATTTTTCATCAATAACAACTTTTCCAGAAAAACATTTTCATCATTTAAAATCCTTCTCTTTTGAAAACATCAGCAACACCAAAAGCAACATCACAGTTTTGCTTAAATCCCCCAAACAGAATATCAAACTCAAAACAGAACATGCATTTCCAAACGTTTACATTTTGAGCATTCTCAAAACAAGATGTAGAGTATTTTCAGCATTCTTACATAATCAATCACAACATGCTAAGCATTTTTAGCTTTCTCACACCATCAGAACAACATTAATACATTCAGCCAAACAGCAAGCATCACAGAATCATTACACATCAACAAAATGCATTTTCTTCATTTTTTTCAAAATGTCATTGCAAAAACAGCTTTTCTTTAAACAATGATGAAAACATCAGTAATGTCATGACAGTTATGCATTTACATCCCTAATGCAACTAGAAAGTGGAAGGTGCCCTTACCCTTGTTGCGTTTCTGCTACTGCTCACGTTTCTGTTTTCGTTCCCGTTTACGCGTCAAAAATCGACGAAACTCCCGCTTGCGTTTGCTGCTATGAAAATGGGTTCTTTAGCTCCGGAATGACGAGGGGAACAACTTTTGTACTGGGGGTTATCTGGTTTGGTGCTTGGATTTCCAATTAATGTCCCTTTTGAGGAACTCCTTTTTTTTTATTTTAACGAATTGGAAACAGAAAACAGAATGGGAGGGAAGGAGAAGGTGGGTACTGTTACATGCAGTAAGGGAGGAGGAATGGTGTTCTGATTTTACCCATCCTTCTCACTCCTATATATAGGCTTGTGTGGGTGCCACCTCTCCCGACACTTGTCTGATTCTCAGCACTTAACCAGTCTCGTCGCAATTAGCCGATAATCCTTTAATTAACTGTCCGTTAATTTAATTACTCGTAATTAAATTAATTTACTCTTCATCCAATAACTTAATTCATCTTCCAAAATAAATATTTATATATATATATATATATTCACTCAAAACATACATATATTAAATATTTTACAAATATCCCCAAAATACACTTAATATTAATTTCATAATTTTAATTTAAAAATTAAGGGTCTTACAGGCTCAGGCCAGCAAGAAAACCAATCAAGATGAAGTGAAATACAAGAAGCGAAAGGGAAAATCCTGTTGGAACCAAGTTGGTTCTAAGTACTTAGGATTTTGATGTTTACAAAAGCATTCCATGTAATCTTATTTTGTACTTAGAATTATTATATTAAATGCCATCAGAAGATGAAGTCACCAGAGGCAGAAGATGAGTTACTAGAGGATAAAATCAGACCAGAGGATACAACTCCAGAAGATACCAGAGGATGCATCCAGAAGGCACCAGAGGATACACCTCTAGAGGATAGTAGAGGATATCTTTCCTGGCCCAGATCATAAGGAAGCAGAGCCTAGACGGAGACCTGGTCCAGACCAGAAGGAATCATAAGTCAGACTTGATCCAAACTTAATTCTAACCAGAAGATAGCTTGGTCATGAACATAAAATTCAGTCCAGATCAGAAGAAATGACTGTCCAGACTTTAATCCAGATCAGAGGATAAATGTCCAGATAAAAATATCATAAGTCCAGATTTAATTCAGATTCAATCCATACCAGAAGATAGCATGTCCATATCAGAGGATAAGTGTCCAGATCAAAAGGTAAAATTCATGTCCAGATTAAATGTTAAATTTCAGAGGATAAATGTAAAATGGTCCAGACTTAAGTATCATGGCCAAGTGTTGGCCGAGATCAGAAGATCATAAAATAGTCCAGATTAGTTCAAATGATCCAGTGTTGGCCGAGATCAAAGAATCACAGAAGTGGCGCAGGTCAGATTACACAAGTCCAGATGTGGTCGAGATCAGAAGATCAAATGGTCCAGATTTAATCATGATGATAATCAGTGGAGACTTGATTAAATTCAAATAAGACTTGATTAAATTTTAATAGAAATTTGATCAAAGTATTAAGAGGATTTGATACAAAAATAAATTGAAGTCTTGTGGGAATTCAGAAGCTATTGGCGGGAAGAAAGATTTGGTCCAGAATTAATCAAGAACAGGATTGGCCAAAGTTATTTTTGAATGCAAATCTGGAGCTAAAAAGATATGTTTTTTATTTAAGTGAAACCCGATTGGCCAAGTTATTTTTGCAAGAGAATCTAGACAAGATACAACTCGAATTTAATCATGGAAGAGACCCTAATCTTCATCTATAAAAGGAGGCTCAAGGTAGAAGACTTAGCATCGAAAATACTTGAGAGTCATACATTTCCAAAAGCAAAATACTTGAGTTTTCAGTGAGGTTAATTGTGAGTATCCGCTTTCTAGAAGCAAGTACTCTAAGTTTTTCTTTCCCTTGTGTTAGGTCTAAGTTGTTGAAGTAGAGTCTACAATCTGAGGGAGTCAGAAGGAGTAGTAGATTACTTAGCAATTAGATTCAAGGTTCTTTTCCTCAAAAGTCTAGGGTTGTTAGACTTTTTGAGAAGACTGACTTAGAGGGTCAGCGGTACTTTGTGATTCAAGGTTTTTGAATTAGTGAAATCCTTCAAAGTGAAGGGACTAGACGTAGCCTAGTTAACGGTGAACCAGTATAAAATTATGAGTTTTTAATTACTTTATATCTACTGCTAACTCTGTTGTAATTCATACATAATAGGTTTTGTTTTAAAACTAAAAAGTATTCAAGTTAGTCAAACACAATTCAACCTCTTTCTCGTGTTTGCACCTTCAAATCCAAGTGGTACAAGAACCAAGACTCTGATGAAGGGGCTGGAAACTCGAGGAATCAGAACAACAATGACAATCTCAACAAGAAATAAAATTGTAAGAAGAAAGTTAACAAGAAGGGAATTCAATGTTATAATTGTCAAAAATTGGGTCACTTTGTTGATGAGTGTAAAACAAAGAAGGTGCAAAGAAAGGAAGATGAAGCTTAAATGGCACAAGCAAATGATTCAGTTTCAGATGATGTATTGCTGATGGATACCACAAACTCAAATGATGAATGTCCACAATTATGGTATCTTGACACAAGCTGCTCCAATCATATGACAGGGCATAAGGAGTGGTTTATAAGCATTGATGAAAGGGTAAATAGGGAGATTAATTTTGCAGACAACAATTTAGTGACTTCTGAAGGAGTTGGGAAAGTAGTGATTCAGAGGATTGATGGAGAACAATCCTTTATATGTGATGTATTTTATGTACTAAACATAAAAAATAACCTGATGAGCCTTGGATAACTGCTTGAAAAAAGATATTCAATGAAGATGCAGCATGGTGAAATGAAGATGTTTGATAGCTCAAGAAGAATAATCTTGAAGGAACCAATCTCAAAGAACAGAACCTTCAAGATTGAAATCCAAATAAGTGAGAACCATTGCTTGATTGTTGATATAAGAAGTGAAAGTTGGTTATGGCATCCAAGATTTGGTCACTTGAATTTCAGAAGTCTCCAAATGCTGCAGGACAAAGATATGGTGCAAGGAATATCTGAAATTCAAATACCGAAGGAGCTATGTGAGGAATGTTGTTAGGCCAAACAACACAGGAATTCATTCAAAGCTGAAGTGCCAACTCGATCCTCAAAGAAGATGGAGGTAATCTTTTATGATGTTTGTGGTCCATTTGAAGAAATGTCAATAGGAGACAACAATTAGTTTGTAACATTCATTGATGATTTTACAAAGGAAAACATGGATCTATCTAATCAAAAAGAAAAGTGAGGTGCTGGTTGTATTTAAAGGATTCAAATTAATGGGAATGATACATGAAGTGACTGTACCACATACACCAAAACACAATGGGGCTACTTAGAGGAGGAACATAACTATCCTAAACATGGCAAGGAGCATGCTGAAGGGAAAGAAAATGCCTCATAAATTCTGGGGAGAAGCAGTGTCCACTGTAGTATACATCTTGAATAGGTGCCCGACTAAGAGACTTGGTATCAAAACCCCTGAAGAAGTCTAGTCTGGAAGGAGACCAAATGTGAGTCATCTAAAATTGTTTGAATCATTATGTTTCAGACATGTGCTTGCTCAAAACATAAGAAAACTAGATAACAGGCTGAACATATGGTATTGTTGGGATATGACTCAACTGGGGCTTATAAACTCTATGATCTAAACAAAAAGAAAATAATTATAAGTAGATGATGATCAAGTAAGGCTGTAGCAATCAAACTAGATGATGATCAAGTGTCAGGATAAGAAGCCTGACCAGCTTCAGAATCAGTGAGATGTTCTGGGAGAATCAAACAACCCTCAGTAAGATTAAATCAATTTGAAGTAGCATATGACTCAGCAATCAATGCAGATGGAGAATTGATACATTTTGCATTGTTGGCTGAATTAGAACCAGTCAATGATGATGAGGCCCGAAGTGATCCAAACTGGATACTAGCAATGGAAAAAGAGCTCAATGCCATATAAAGGAATAAGACATGGCAACTGATGACCTTACTACTGCAAAAAAAGACCAATTGATGTGACATGAGTCTATAAAATCAAGATGAAGCCTGATGGACAAATTGCCAAGTACAAAGCAAGACTGGTAGTAAAGGGATTTTTGTAAAGGCCTGGACTAGATTATGATGAAGTCTTTGCACCTGTGGCCATAATTGAAACTGTAAGGCTTATAGTGTCAATGGCCAGTTACATAGGTTGGTCTATGCACCAAAAGTCTATTTGCCAAAACTAACATTCCTAATGTCACCATCAATTTTGACTATAAAAATCTCATTACATTCATATTTTTGTGAATGTCTCCTCATGCAAGATGATGCTCATATGTTTTTTCTTGGCCAATTACTTGTACCATAGCTCTGTGATCACTCATTTTTGACATTTTTAGATTTGGTGATTGGGCAAGCTGTAACACCCCAAATTTTATAATAAACTATTTTATTAATGAAATATGATTTTAAATAATTAATTTAATGTTAAAATTATTTTAGAATACATGTTAATAAATTTTGTGATTAGTTTTTGTTATATAGGTGTTTTAGATGATGTGCTACTTTTATACATATTAGACTAAATGAGTAATATAAATAACAAATATTATATTTTATTATTTTATATATTTTTCTAAATAGTATTTTAGTGTAATATTTTATAGAATAAGATTTTAAGTGATTTTATGTGTATATGTCCGTACACAATTAATGTGATATTTTACAATGCGTTTGACTGATGTTAAGTGTGCAAGTAATTATATTTCAATTATTTATAACTATTTTCTATTTTAAGTTATATATTTCATAAATAATTATCTTGAGATAGTGGTAATATTGTATTTGATTTTCTTGATTTTATATATTTGTTATGACATTGTGATTTTATATATATTTCTTTTTGATTCATTAATTAATATAAAATGTTGATATTATATTTATTTATTTTATAATTTTAAATATTTTTTTAACGATGCTAGTAATTTAATGCGAGTATTTGAAAAAATAAGTATAATTTTAGAGATTAATTTGAATATGAGAGTTTTGATTATTAATATATTATAAAACATTAATTACTTTAATTATTTTACTTTATATACTATTAGTTTTAAAATAGTAGTAATATTTTATGAATTAAATTGTGTTTTAAAAAAAATATTAATAAAAATTAGTTTTGATAATTGTTGATTTTATTTAAAATAATAATAATAATAATAATAATAATAAAATAAAGGAGTAATTAAAATGTGTTTTATGGGTTACGCTCATATGCAAAATTAAACCTAATTAAATCATAATAACCAAAAAAAAAAAAAGAAGAAGAAAAGAACAGAAGCATTAGCGCAGATCAAAAACCCATAACATCCTCTTCCTCTCAAATTCATCCCATCAATTCTTTGCCATTTGAACCGATCCCAACTTCTAACCCATACAAAATCGGCCACTGAATCCATATTTAGCATCAATTTTATCGATCGTGGCCCCGTTTCATCAGAAACAGCTGTGTTACTTTCCTTGGGCGAGCTGTTTTTGGCCGATTCCGATCACCAAGTTTGTCGTATAAAAAAATGACATCGTTTTTTGATTCCTCTCATCGAAACCTTCAAGAAGCACTACTCATTTGCATTTTTCGGTGAAGTTGATGTCGGACCCTTCCGGCGCTCCGACGAGTCGGTGAGACTTTCTCTGCAGTTTTTTTCTCGTCATTTTGACTCTATTTTTGCTTAAAAAATTATTATTAATTATTTAACATTATTTTTTATGCTCCACATAATTTATCAGTCACGTCTCGACGATTTTGTGAACTCGCCGTTTATTTTGATTCACTCGCTGTACGTTGTCAATCTACGGTTGCTGTTGAAAACTTTCATTGATTTCTGTGATTAGAGAAAGCGTCTAAGTAAGGTAAGGGGTGAGAGAGCGTTTCAATTCATGAGTATAATATATTGTGAGATGAACGGGAAAACCGTATTTCCCAACGATTCATCCGGGGCTTGCTACGTACGGCAGTAGCCCTTTGAGTGATAAATTGATTAATGTGAAAATATGGAAATTGTGAGATTAAAATTTGGAATAAAAATATTTATAAAGTGTTGATTGAATTAATTTTGTTAAATGTGTGATATTTGATATTATCGTGATGTTTGATTTATTTTCGTTAAATGTGTGATGTTTGATATTATTGTGATATTGAATGTCGAATGAATTTTATGTATGTTTGATTGGAGGAGTTTTGTGATGTGATAATAAAAGATGAATACATTGTGATGAGTTTATGTGATGATGAGATGATGTATGATTAATGATAGTGATGTTATAAACTTGTGATGAAGATACTGAAGTAACCTCATAATTGATGAAATAATGATGATTCCAATTTGTGTTTGAGATGATGGTCTTAATGGAGTATCATAGGCCAACGAGGGGAGAAAATAAATATTGAGAATTTTTGAAGTGAAGATTATTTTGTCATCATATAGGTAGGGCATGACAAGCCTAGTGATTTCGGGGACATACAACTGAATTGAGCCTGATCGTGGCGGTCTACTATTGAGCCTTAAGGCAAGATTGTTAGACCTTGGAGGTATTCGGGTGGGGAATTCCTAGGTGACTTGGAGGTAGCACTCCAAATGTATGGAGCTACCACGCAACACACGTTTACCTCGACTGTCGCGTATATGTGTCTCGGGTTGAGTTGAGGGGATTTATGAGGACAGGGCCAATTTGAATTGTCCGTCCACCGGAATGGTGGCATAGTATCAAGCCTCCTAACCAAGTACTTCAGAGTTAGAATGGTACCACATTGTGAAGTAGAGTCTAAGCTTATGCATAGCATTGTGTCCCCTTGTGATTGTGTTGATGTGATTAATATTGTATCGCGATAATAACTTCCCTCAAATGATTTGACATTATAGTGAAATGTATTGATTTCTCTTGAGTGATCTTGAGTTTATAATGTGATGTTTCTTTTCTTGAAGAATGTTTGTATAATGATACGGTTTGTTATGATTAATTGCGTGTTCTTCTTACTTATATTATACTATAAAAATGATTTCGAAACTCACCTCCTTCGTTGTTTGTGTTCGACTGGCTTGGCCCTGCGTTTGCGAAATCGCAGTTATTACAGGTTAATGAGTCTTGAAGTTCAAGTTTGGGAGAAACTCCGCTCTGATAGGTGATACCGGGAATAAGAGTTGTAAATTGTATTTTACTTTTACTTTTTATTAGAAACGACTTTTTGGCATGAAAAATCTTATGAGTACTAGTTAGTTTTTGAAATTAAATTAAAA
Source organism: Cicer cuneatum (assembly GCA_037974295.1). NCBI lineage: Eukaryota > Viridiplantae > Streptophyta > Magnoliopsida > Fabales > Fabaceae > Cicer > Cicer cuneatum. Next base: position 69,745,734 of record JBBPBO010001985.1, on the reverse strand, counting down.
AAAATTATAGCTAAGTCAAGTTTGTTGGTATTGTACTATTTTAATTTAGGAACAAAGTTGATTTTTTTACATGTGTATTTAGAGAAACGTGATATCCTAAATTAGTTATAAAAATTCTTATTTTAATGGAAACATATTTTCTTTATCCACTGCGAATTTTGTTTCAAAAACAAATCTAGTATAAATTACTATATATGTTATTTTGGGGTTTAGAGTGTCACACAAGCTGCAAAAATGGAGATAAATTTGTTTCAAGGTGAAGTTGTTTGAAGAAACGCGAGAGAAGAAGAGGACTGGAAGACCCGTAATTTGTTTATAACAAGAACTATAGTTTACTGTCCAATTATGCCTTCTGTTGTTTATTATTTTGTCTATTTACCACTTTCATTGTATGTTGTTTGTAAAATTGTTGTAAGTGTCTTGCTTGTATATTAATCTATGAAAGATTCTTCGGATGTTTCCTTGATATTAAATGACTATATGAATGTCTTGGCATTGTTGAAATTTCAAAAATAATTTTCTACTGATTTTTTTGAAAATGGACAAGATATACCCGCTGTTTAAATTTTGACAAACTCCAAATTGCACTAAAATTTAACCGAGAATTTTATATATCGACTATTATGAGAATTTGTTCTCATTATATTTTTCAAAACTAACGAACAAAAATTTTGTCTGATAAAAATTTATTCGCGAAATTTTGAAAAGTTTTAATTTGTAAGTTTATTATAAAAAATTTCAGTTATCGAGAAATTTATTTGTGAGTGAAATGCGACTTGTTTAAGAAAGAACTAGGAGACTGAACAAGATGATATGACTTAAAGTTACAAAATATCTAGATATTTTTTTAGGATATTAATATTTTATTGAGAGGTTAGTGAAAATATCTAGATATTCTCTTATTATGTTATAAGAACTAAAATGAACCACTTCACTATCCTTTTTGTATGTGGACTATAATGACTTGTGTAAGAAGGATTAGATGGGAAGTGATGGGTTAATAAAATGTTTTGAAAATATTTTCGGAGACCCGGTTAAAATTATTCTTCGGAGAATAATTTAATCGAATTACAGATGATTATTATTGACAAATATTTTAAACGTCACACATTAGTGTTAAATTTATCTGTTAATTGAATTACGACGAGAGTAGATAGTTTTACTAAAGTAGATCTAGAAGTGAGTGATGTGATATTTTATAATTAAATTTCTGTGATTGATTTTTGTGGTTATAAATTTTTAGAGATTAATTTGGAATTTAATAGTAAATTAATTAATGGAAGGAGAAAAAACATTTCCTCCTCCCTATAAAAGCAATTCATGGCCTTCATCATCTCACTATCACTTTCCGTTAATTTTTCGAACACATCTTCTCTCATTTCTCTCTAAACTCAAACCTTCTCCTTTATTTTTGAGCAACTTAGAAGCCTTTAAATACAAAACCGCCAACTACAAAGTTGTTTCACTACTAGGGAGGATTGCAAAGAGCTAAAGATCACCAATTGAGGTGACCATTTCTCCTCTTTTCTCTAGAACCTTTATGCATGCATATCTAGAGGGAAAAGTGATTTTTTTTATTTTATTTTTTTATTTTTATGTTTTAAGCTTTAATCTTGCTTGTTTATCACTACTATGGTTGTTATTAATGTTTAGGAAGTTAAATGAAACATTTGTAACTCTTTTTCTTTCAAAAAATCAAAAACTCTAAGTAAAGGAGTAAAAAGAAAGTGTGATTTTTTTTGCTTTGGGATTTTGTTAATATTGAAATTAGAGGAGTTAGTAACTTGAATAACATAAAATGGAACCAAACCCCCCAAATTTTTAGTAAGACCAAATATGGTGTGTCATAATGTGAAAAACTTGATTTTTGTATGTGTTTGAGTAATGTAACGAGTTCTTTTCAAATAAATGAGTTTGAATTGACAATATAAATTTTATTAGAGTCGTTTAAGTTAGTTAAGTTAAGAAGACTTTTGCAAGTATATTTGATTATGTTTTTTTATTTTTATTAAAATGACAACTATATATTAAGGTGCTTGGGGATCAAAAAGATGTATTTTTTTTTTAAATACTCAAAGTCGTAAAATGAGGATTTTAAAGTAAGTGAGTGATTGATAAATAGAAACTGGTTAGTTTTCTTGAGTAATGTAACCTTGAAGTATATTTTATAATTCTCTATGTTTATTTAGTTAGCTCCTTGAGTCTCGAAAATAAATCAAGATTGTTAAAACTGAGTTGGTGATTGGAAGAACAATGAATATTTTATATCCGTGGTGTTGAAATTTTTAAAAAAACTAGTAAAATACCGTGCATTCGCACGGATCGCGTGTGTTTATATCCTTTTTAACATTGTTATTCATTATCAATATAATATTTGGAATTTAGAAAAATATACCCATTTAGCTTTATAATAATAGGCTAAATAGCACTCGTAGTCCCTTAACTTAATTTCAGTTAACGTTTTAGTTCTTTATCTTTTTTTTCTTCTCGATTTGGTCCTTTATTTTAATTTTAAGTGACAAATTGATCTTTTATGTTTTAAAATGTCAACAATGTTATCCTTTTTTGTACAACAATTCATCAAAATTTTCAACCAAAACCCATAAAATTAATTATATTCTTCAATATAATACAAATTTCATCAAATTCGAAACTCAAATATTCAAATAAACTCATATTTCCATATCTAACAACATCAAATAAAGAATGAAAATATGAGTTTATTTGAAAATTTGAGTTACGAATTTGATGAAATTTGTATTATATTGAAGAATATAATTAATTTTATGGGTTTTGGTTGAAAATTTTGATGAATTTTTTGAATTTTTGTAAAAAAACGATAATATTGTTGAAATTTTAAAACATAAAAGATCAAATTGTCACTTAAAATTAAAATAAAAGACCAAATCGGGAAAAAAATAAAGGACTAAAACGTTAACTAAAATTAAGTTAAGGGACCACGGGTGCTATTTAGCCATAATAATATTATTGAAAATCGCAAATAGTATTCATCTTGTGATTTTTATATGTATTAGTGGAAAACATTTGTGTCGTGTTTTTTAATATTTATTCATAACAAATATTTGTTTCGTATTTTTTAATATTTATAAGCGATAAATATTTGTACTGTGTTTTTTTATGTATCAGCGAACAAATATTTGTCTCGTTATTTTTTATATTTATCATTATTGAACACTTGTCACGTGTTTTTCATGTATCAGATATTTATTCATCATTTTTTTTAATAATTATCAATGACAAATATTTATCCCGTGTTTTTATGATTGAATGTTGAATATTTGTCTAGATTTTTTTTTAAAATTATTAATAACAAATATATGTATCTTTTTTTTATATATTTATTAGTTACAAATATTTCTCATGTGTTTTTTATGCGTCAATAACAAATACTTATCTCATATCTTTTATGTATTGGTGAAATATTCATCTCATATTTTTATATATTGATAACAAATATATGTCTCGTATTTTTTTATAAACTACTTTTTCATTCTTTATTATTATTATTATTATTTTACTTTTCAATTAACTAAAATTGTAACATTTGTCATGTGTTTTTTATGTCCAAGTTATAGATATTTATCCATCATTTTTTAATAGTTATCAATGACAAATATTTATCTCGTGTTTTTATGTTTGAATGTCAAATATTTGTCTATAATTGTTTTAAAATTATTAGTGACAAATATATGTACCTTGGTTTTTTTATTAGTTACAAATCTCATGCGTTTTTTATGTATTAATGACAAATGTTTGTCTCATATTTTTTATATATTGGAAACATATATATATCTCATATTTTTTATATATCGATAATAGATATACATATCGTATTTTTTTTTAAACTACTTTTTTCTATTTTTCGTCATTCATTTTAGTATAATTTTTTAACAAATTAATATTTCACTTATTGCGGTAAAGAGGAAATTATTTAATAAAGTTAAAGTTTTATTATTTTAATTAAGAATTACGACTACTATTATAATATTAAAAAAATGTTATGTTAGTATTTTTTTTTTTAATAAAATGAAGTTTTATTGTTGGTGAAGTTGTGACTTGTGGTTGTCACTTGTCACAGTTTTTTATTTTTTAAATAAGTTTTGAAATAAAGAGGTAAATGAATTGATGTGGTTTGTTTTAATTCAAAAGTATTTGGGTGATAGAAATTTTATGAACTTTAAAGAAGTTAGGAAAAAAATTGTTGTGATTTTTAATGGTGGTATAAATTAAAATTTAGTGTCGTTTAAAGTTTAAAACCATATGAGTTGTTGTCCTTGATTATTTAAGGTGTTTTAAATTAGATTTGGAATTGGAATATATTTTTTAAAGACTTTGTTGTCCTTGATTATCAAAAAGGTTTGAAGAGCACATATTCACTTTATGAACAAAGTTTTAATGTTGAGTTTTGAAGTTGAAAGTTTTTATTTTTATAGTAAAGATGCCAACTTTATGCTAAACTTTGTGGTTGAAAAAGTATTTAGGTGTTTTGAAAAACAATGATTGATTATAATTTTGGGTTTTATATGTGGTTTTATTAGGAATGAAGATTTTAGTTGGAGACTTAAAAGAAAATTGTGAACTTGGAAAATATTTGGTGTTGATGAGAAAATGTGTGTTTTCGTGTGAAAGTTTATATATAAAGCATAGTTGATAAAGATTAAGATTTCAAAAATGTCAAATTGAAAGAATCGTGATTTCGAAGAGTTAGAATATCGAAACTCTTAGTATTTGAGTTTTTTTTATAAGATTTTTTGATACAAGCCTTCTACTAGTTTTTCAAATATTAAGTGTTCAAATTTGTGAAGTTTGATTGATGATTTAATCGAAATTTCAAACCGTGTGAGTATGTTTGTCTTTGATTGATTTTGTTAAGAAAGTATTTTGTCCTAAGTTGTTAAAGACAAGGATTTGAGTTGAATTTCAATAAGGTTGCAGAAACAATTTCGAGATTTTCAAATAGTAGCATAAGTATTTTGAAATCCACTTTCGTAAAAGTACTTAAATCAAAGTCTTTTTGAAGTTAGGGAGCCTAAGAGAAAGTCAAATCCTAATTGATTTGGATAATGGTCGGCCTTTGGGTTCATTTGGGTGTTGTTTTAGAAACTTGTATTGATTAAGTTAATTAATTTGTTTAAGGTACAAGGAAATTGAGAGTTGTCGTTGGAATCGTCGGATAGGTTATGTTGGCGTAACGTAAGTTGCTTGTGTAGTGAAGAGCCTTCGAGGTAAGAACACCTTCTAACGATATTATATATGCTTGAATGCATAGTGTGTATGTATACATGTTCTTTGTGCTAGTGGTGAACAAATGTGCACACGATTATTTATGGATTTGACGTGATTATGTATTCATAATTGATAACCTATGTGTAATGAATTTTATTAATGAGAATATGTCTTGAGTATGCTATGTTAAAAAGTATTAAAAATTATTAGTGTTTAATGAGTATTAAAATAGAAGTTTTTAATAGTTGCATTTACATAATGATTAATGTGAAAGAGTCCGAGTATGATCATGCATTTCATAGTTAGTGGTGACCCTGATGGACCATGGGGTGGTTCCATGAGTTGTTGGTCCATCTTATCCTTATGAGGATTTTGGAGTCGTGTAGATCTATGATAGACTGCACTCTGGTAAATCATATTGATCTGTGATAGGTGACACTTAGGTAATTAGTACTAGTCTATGAGAGGCGATACATTTATGATTAACACCTCTCGAGGAGGGTGCGGAAATTATGGAATCACGTGCACTACCATATAGCCATTGCATTAGGGTGCTTTGTCACACGAGTCATGTTTGTTATATGATGATATTTACATGTATGCTTGTTTATCACTTGATACCATGTCATGTTATGCTTTAGTGCTTTGTACTTTCGTATATCTGTTGTTTTTAGATCGTAACCCTTTACTATTATTGTGGATTGGGAATTGCAACTACGTCGAAGACGTGACAGAACGATCATTTGGATTGGCGATCAGAAGTGGTGAGACTTGATGCTACATGTGGGTCCTCAGTACTCAATCATCATCGGTTAGAGTTCAAGATCAGCTTATGGTTTTATTTATTCTCCCTTTCTTATTGCAATGTTGTTGTTGCAATGAAATTTATGTATTTGAAGTTATTATAATTTTTTTTTTGTCAATGTGAATTGTTCGGATGTAAATAAATCAGTTGTGTCGAAACCATTATATTATTTTATATAATGCAACAATGATTTTAATCGTTATTTTTGGAAGAAAAAAATTTTCAATTAAATATTTTACTCTGATTTAAATTAAATGACGATTATGATTATTTTATCCAGAAGTGTTTAGTTTTTTTTTTTTATAAAATAAAATTAGTTGTTAAAAATCTAGATATTACAAGAACCCTAACTTTGGTGGAGAAGATGAAGACCGTCGTGAACCTGCAACAATGATGAATGAGGAAAATCTAATTTTGTTCTCTCATTATCCTTTTTATATTGTTGAGTCGGTTATTCCATATAGAAGACGTTTCTTAATTAAAACTGACGGAAAATGACTATATTGACTAACGGAGACATAGTTAGGAGACCAAAATGAAACGAAAATTAGTTAAGTGATCAAAATGAAACCAATAAAAAAGTTAGAGGGTTAAAAGACCGATTTAGAACTCTTCTTATATAGATGAGAGGCACATGTAAGGAATACAAAGAAGTGTAGTAAAAAATGTCTTATAAATCAAAAAATATTATTCTTTTTCGTTCATAATAAATGTCATCTTTATTAATTAATTTATTCATATTAAAAAATAATTACAAAAAAATAATTTTATCAATTTATTCATTCATGTGTTTTTTATTATTATAAATATAAAATAAAATATAATACTTGAAAATAATATACATAATGTTAATTAAATGTACAATTAAAAAATAAATTACATTGACAATTAAAAATAACATATATACATTTTGGAATAACACTATTCTTATTAAAATAACCATCATTTTATAATTGGATTAGATGGATTATTTATTTTTGTCTGAAAATTGATTACTTTTTCGGTCTACAATGAATTTCATTTTACTAAAAAAAATTAATTTAAAATAAATTTTATTTAATTTTTAATGCAATTTTAATTATATTTTTATACTATCTTTCAATAATTACTATGTGTATAATTTACAAAATATTATTATATTTTATATTAATAATAAAAATTTATTAATAATTAAGATGCATAATTTGATAAAATAATTCTTTTTTTATTAATTATTATATTTTTTAATACACGTTCAAAAATCTTAAACAAGACTTAATGTAAATTGTAAAAAGGAGGGAGTATTTGATATGCCCGTAGATGTGAGACCAGGTGAATTTTTGGTACCAAGAGGCATGAAGAGTGTGGGTGTCCCCTATTTCGGTTTTTTTTTCTTTCTTACGTGGGTGACCTGTTTTTTGTTGGTCTTATGTGGGTGGCCCCTTTTAAGAAGAAAAAATAACAAAAAGTTCTTTTGTTCGTCGTAGTGAAAAAGGCATAACAATCAATCACGTAATCATCATTATTATAAAGAAAAAAAATTTAGAAACATTTACTTAAGTGTTTTTTGTATGTATGTTCATCTAAAATATTATTTTTTGTGATTATAACAAACTTTTAAAAAATTAAAAATTAAAAATTAAAAATATTATAATTGCATTTAAAAATTAAATGAATGAACCAACAATGGTATTGGTTACTTCTACATGAGCTTGGCCAATTAATTCTATTTGGAGTATATTTTTAGTTAATCAAAGTCATGAATTATAAGAATTAGGTTTCAATGCTTTTAGACACACTTTAATAAATCAAACACTTATCTTACTCATAATTTAAATACACTTACTTTTACTTATATATTTTTCAAGTATTTTTGTACTAAAAAAATGTATAATATTTTTTTAATACTCTTTAAAATAGTTAAAGAACTAACAACATATAGCAATATAGTTCATTTTTTGGTGTAATTACTTAAAGAAAAATAGATCATTGTTTAAGATCTATTAGTGATCAAACCCTCGGTTAATTTTCTAACTCGACAATATTTTATAATATTAAATTTTAGTATATTAAATGGGCTATTTTTCTATAGTTTCGAATAATCTAATTATGTAATTATGCATCCGTGAAAAACTAAACTAGTGGAACTAATTCAAATTGCATTTAATGTGAAAATAATTAAAATTAAATCGGTAAAATTCAATGTGAACTAGGAGTTATTAAATAAAGTAAACGACAAGAGTTATTCTTAGAATAGGTTGACCCCCACCTTATATGCGTGTATTTATACTTATTTTTTTATGTCATTTTAAACATAATTAAATTTTTTTTTACTCAAAACATAATTAATATTTGTTACTTTACAATGTAAACTTTTAGTATATTAGTATTTATGAGTTATAATATGTTATTTAACCTAATATAAATATATAATTATGTATTTGTATAAACCGGATGAATAAATTCAATCTAATCTAAATCAAATCCAAATAACGATTAATTAGATCAAATCATATTTTTAGAAGAAATCATTCAAAACTAAACTAAATTCACTGTTATAATTTTTAATCTTTGGTCAAATGATTTTTTCCCATTAAAACTCGTTCAAATTGAACTGCACACTAATGTTAAGGTGTGATTAGATTTTGATCAATTAATTTATTTTTTACTAACAAATAATTATATCTTTACATAACATTAAATAATATATTATAAGCTAAATGAAATTAACATATGTAACATAGTAATAAAAAAGAAAAAATTTAAGTACATTTTTTTATATATTTTTTTGTATGATTCTTAACATAAAATACATTATAACAAATTTTGAGATAATTATAAATTTGATAAAATTATGGTTGATTAAGTTAAAGATCATACTAAAAAGTACTTCAGCAAATACACATAAATTTGTCCTAATAAAAATTAACATTAAGAAATAACAAATACAAATTATTTTTAAAATAAATTAAATAAAAAATTGATCACAATATATTAATAAATATTTTAAAAAATGAATAAATAAATAAATAGATAGATAATCAAGAAATAATAAACAAATAGTAATAAATGAATAATAAATATAAATAATAAATTAATAAAATTTGATATTGGAAGTTGCAAGATAGTTTTAGAATACTCGTCGTGACATGATTTTTGGACACTTCTTTTGTCTCAAGATGAATGTCGTTTAAGATTTTTACACATATATTAAAAAAATGTAACAATTAATAAAAATAAATAGTCATTTTAACAAACTATCAATTTCTGCTATAGATGAGTTTTTGTACCATTATCAATATAAAATATAATAATGGTTTAGAAGTTGTGTATACAGTAATCATTAAAGGGTAATACAATAAAAAAATAATTAAAGTTACATTTAAAATGGTAAATGACATTCATTTTGAGACTTATTTTTTACTATTTAATTATAAGTAAAAGATAACAAATCTGCATTATTTTACTATTTAGCACAAGAATTTTGAGACCTCTTTTTTATTATTACCATCTGAATAAATAGTGAAATGACAAATGATTCTCACTCAAAAATGTTGTGGTTAGTTCTTCTTTAAAATGAGGTTAATTCATAGATGTATTTGATTAATTTTGAAACACCTGCAAAAACTTACAAAATTTAGGCACTTTATAAATAAACGAGAATAAGTCTGCATTATTTTACTATTTAATATGTGAAAAACCTATTTTTACTATTACCATGTGGTTAGTCATTCTTTGAAATGTGGTTATCTCTTTAACAAATTTAGTTAATTAATTTTGAATTAACTGCGAAAACTTAACAAATTTAGCTACTTTATGTAAAAGACAACAAGTCTGCATTATTTTACTATTTAGCACGTGAAATACATGTTTTTAATATCATGTGAATAAGTAGTTAAATGATCAATTATTCTCCATCATAAATATTATGATTAGTTCTTCTTTAAAATGTGATTAAAAAATTAACTACATTTAAAAAAAGATTAACTACAAAATTTGTAATTAACCATATTATGCATAATAACACCATTCTCAAACTCCGTTATCTATTCTTAATAATTAAAATGACAAGAAAAATTGTAAAAAACAAATAATTTTATTCATTATATCAAAAGAAATTACAAACTTATAAAAAAGAAAATAATTTACAATGAAAATACAATTCATTATGTCTTAACTCAACTTTACAATGAAACTCAAATTCATCATGTCCTAACACTAATTTACAACGAAACTCTCATTCTTGCTGATGTGTTTTGAAAATAATTGGGAGAATAAATGGATTGGAGGTTTTCTATTGGTCCATTATTCACATATGTCAACAATTTATTTGCCTTTTGATTCTGTTGAATTTTTGGCTCTAAGTGGTTTTTTTTTTTTTTAAATTTTTTTTAAAATTGCACTAATTTCGGTGTAGGCAGAAGAACATTTTAATATATAAAATTTAATGTAGGATAAATTTAATTGATTAATTTGAGTAAAACTCGAACTTAAATAAATTGAATCAAAATGCAAGTTAGATTGAATTGAAAAACCAGATTCACGAACTTATCTTTATCTATTATATCCCTAAGTGTAAGGAATATAAAGAAGTATGAGCTAGACTATTAGCAAAAAAGTGTAAATTAGGAAATATTACTTTTCATAATGAATGTTATTTTCATTAATTAATTTACACATATTAAAGATAATTATAAATAAAAGAAATAAAATAATAATTTTATCAAATTATTCAGATTATTCATTCATGTATTTTTTATTATCACTGTTACAAAATAAAATACAATATTTTGAAATAATATGCATTATTAATTAAAAGTTTAATTAAAAATAATTTACATTACAAAAAAAAAACTAGTGACAAAATTATTTTTATTAAAATAACCATCATTTGAAATTGGTTTGTTTGGATTATTTAATATTGCCCGTATATTTGAGACCAGGTGAATTGTTTGATTTGAACAATACCAAGTGGCATGCTCCAAAGTGTAAGTGGCCCCATTTTAGCAGAAAAAATAATTAAGAGTAGTTGTTATTTTTTATGAGAATATCAAAATGTTCGGCTATAGACAAGAATAGATAGCATAGCACTCCACCACGTTATATCAACATCCTGATTTTAACAAATTAGATTTTTTGTTTAAGACAATATCGACTGCTGGATCTGATCATCATCAATTTTATAAAATAATATTATTGAATTTATTCAGTAAATTTTTGTGTCTGTCGTCCAACTTCCACCACGTATCAGAATTCAGAGCACTAAGATTGTGCGGTGGAATTTCACTTGACATGAAGTGTCACACGTTTTATTTTGATATTTTTTCTTTTGTTAAAATATATCAATTATTAAGATATGATATTGTCTCGTGTCTTTATTATAATAAAAAGATGTGTATTTTTTTAGTTTGAATGTAACAAAAGATAACTTATTTTAATATACATTAATTTTTAAATTTAATTTTATATCCATATTTAATGTGATGCTAGTAGTATATTTGAAATAAAATTTCAGTTTTATGACATTAAATAAGTCTATTGTTTTTGGTAATTTTTATGATTATTACTTCTTATGTAGGTACCTAAGACAAAATAAACCTCATTTTATTTCAATTCATTCGTATATATAATGAATTAGTAAAATATTATTAGAAAACATATTCAACTGTTAAATGTGAGAAAAATTAAATGCCACCCAAAAATTAAGTTGTAAGTGATTCTGTTATAGTTATAATATGTTACTTAACATAATATAAATAAATAATTATATATTTGCAAAAATGGAATGAAGAAATTTAATCCAAACAACGATTAATTTGATTGAATCATATTTTTTTTAGAAGAAATTACTCAAATTAAACTAAATTCATATGTTATTTTTAATTAAGTGATTTTCTATATCGAAACTAATTCAAAAATTGAACAGCATACTTTTATGTTATTTTTTACTAACGAATAATGATATATTTATATAACACTAAATAACATATTATAAGCTAAATAAAATTAACATATATAACATAATAAAAAGTAACAACAAATACCAATAATATTTAAAAAAATAAAATGGATCACATTATATAAAAATACTAACATCTCTTACTAATTATTAAATACATAAATAAATAAATATTAAATGTATATAATAGTTTTTTAAATAATAAATAAATAGATAGTCAATAAATATTGAGTATGAGATTACTTTTGGGATACAGAGCCGGTGGGTTGTTCACGTGGATTTTCCGTGTCATTTTGAATTGACAAATTCTCAGATTGTATACCATTGGTGATTGACTGATTGGTCTTTTGGGTTTTTCAGATTTCTTTATTAGTATTAACTTTTTCCCTTTTGGCTGCATCAAAAAATAAACATTTTCACTTTTGGATATATTGGGAGAGGCATGCTTTGGGTATATTGGGACTTGTTGGGAAACACATGTCTTAGACATGTGGCCCATCATTCACATATGTCAACACTTTTCCTTTGGATTTGTAATGTTCCACTCAAAAGTGGAATCGCTGAAAACTTTTTTGGTTCCTTCCTTTAATTGATTTGTGCTTCATCGATGGTTTGAATTTCAGGTAACACTCGTCACCTACGCATATACTTCCAAATTCTTTTATGGGACATTGCTAATAAATGATCTAACGATGCTTGCTAAAAAAAATTAAAAGATAGAATGTTGTATAAAAAAAGCAAATTTTAACTTTAAAAAAGTGAAAATACACAAATTTCTATATGTAATTTTTATATTTAAATTACTAATAAGTAATGTCCCAAGAAATTTTTTATAATTTTTACACAGTAGACTTTTATTTTATTAACAGATATCCTAAAAATAGTGATTAGTATTATATATCTTCAGAGTTTCTATTATTTGGACCAATTGATTATACAACCAATCTCTAATTTGATTATTTAATCAAGATTTTGTCCTTTTCTCGATATAAATAGTTTTACATATTTTAAGGTAGGTTCTCTTAAATTTCCTCCCGGCCTTTCATTTCAATTGTTGGAAAATAATATAACAATATTTACTAAAACTCCTTTTTTAACCCTCTTATTTTTAAAATAATTAAAAGGTTAAATAGCACTTGTGGTCGCTTAACTTAATTTTAGTTAACGTTTTAGTCTTTTATCTTTTTTTTTTCTTTCGATTTAGTCCTTTATTTTAATTTTAAGTGACAATTTGATATTTTATGTTTTAAAATGTCAACAATATTATCTTCTTTTTTTACAAAAATTCAAAAAACTCATCAAAATTTTCAACCAAAACCCATAAAATTAGTTATATTCTTTTATATAACACAAATTTTATCAAATTCGTAACTCAAATTTTCAAATAAACTCATACAAAAATTTCATCAAATTCCATTCTTTATTTAATGTTGTTAGAGATGGAAATATGAGTTTATTTGAAGATTTGAGTTTCGAATTTGATGAAATTTGTATTATATTGAAGAATATAATTAATTTTATGGGTTTTTGTTGAAAATTTTGATGAATTTTTTGAATTTTTATAAAAAAAAAAGATAACATTGTTGACATTTTAAAACATAATTGTCACTTAAAATTAAAATAAAGAACCAAAACGGAAAGAAAAAAAAAAGATAAATGACTAAAACGTTAACTAAAATTAAGTTAAAGGATCACACTATTTAGCTTAATTAAAATTTTAGTAATTTAAAATTTAATTAAAAGACGATAAAATAAATCTAACAAAAATTATTTTAATTAAAATTCAAACTATAATTATAAAAAAATGATTCGTAATTAAAATTAATTAATTATTTGAGTTTAATGATTTCGTTAAGCTCCGCATAAACTCTTCTTTCCTTCCTTCAAAATATAGAGAACTAAACTTTGGAAAATACACATATTCCCTTTCCTTCGTTTCTTTTTATTTTGCTGTGATAATCAATACAACCAAATACATGTTAGGGATTAGTTTACTGTACATAAAACGGCCGACTTCTAGTCTATATGGGCCCCATAGAAAAAAACGAATTTTTCTTCCTATAAAATAGAATATTTCATAAGGACGTTTTCACTTGCTTAGAAAAGAAGCAAATTAATATTACACTATAGTCTTCCGAACTATATACCAACCCTGCATTCTACATCAAAAAATATTTCTAGATATATGTTTGTTTTTTTAGGAAAAATATAATTAAGTTTTATTACAACGTTACACAATATACTTATTAGTTTGACTTAATTATAATTTTATCCTATAATTCAAGTTATATATGTTCAATCTTGACCCATAAAGTTTTTTCGAGCAATTTTAGTCTTCAATTTTCAAAATTAGATAAATATGGTTCGTCCAAAGTTTGTTTTTTATTAAAATATTTTAGACTAAATGTTATATTTGAGATATAAATTGAAAATAAAAAATTTGATATAATTTTAAGAATTTTCTTAAGGTGAGATTAGGATTTCAAGGTAAGTAAGTTTTAGATTTTCAATGTTTAATTAAATTTGATATTTTAATTGGTAAATATTAAGTGAAATAAAGTTTAAAAAAATTTAATCAATTTAAATTGTGAATTTTTTAATAGAATGTGAGAATTTGAGAGTTTTGAACAAATAAAAAGGGATGAAGGGACTTGATTGAAACAACTAATAAAGCCTTTGAGGGATTAAAGTCATACATAGATCAAACTAGAAGAACCTAAAATTATAGTTAAGCTTATTATTTTTAATATTTAAAATATCTATTAACGGTATTATTAATTAATTACAGGAGATAAAAGTCAATATTATATACACAAAATAAAATTTAGTAAAAATTGTATACACATTTTTTTTTATATAAAACCAACCATATATATATATTAATTATACTGCAAATGTTTTTAAATACTCCATCCTTTCCAAATTAATAGTCATTTTATCTAAATTCAAAATTAAGTATTGCTTTGTCATTCCAATGCATCATTAATTACGCTCCATTTTTACTCTTGTTAATTATATTTATTACGCCAAAAAGATCATTTGAAAGCGTTTTTTTTAAGTACTTTACAGCGCTGTAGTATCTAGTGCTGTAAAAAGATACAACGACGCTATTGAAAATAAAAAAGCGTTGTAATATGTATAGCGCGCTTCTTATATGTATGTGTAGCGCGCTTCTTATAATAGTTTTATAGCGCTTTTTCAAAAAAATGTTGTAATAGGTTCATATATAGCGCGCTTCTTATACTAGTTTTATGGCGTTTTTTTCAAAGAAGCGTTGTAATAGTTGTGATATATAGCGCGTTTCTTATACTAGTTTTACAACACTTTTTTAAAAAAAGCGATGTAAAAGGATGAAATTTCAATTTATGGCATTTTAAAAAAAAAATGTTGTCTTTTTTACGACATTATTATCAATATTAAATATCACATTCAGATTCTTATCAACATTAAAATTCACATTCACAATATCAAAATTCATATTCTTATCAAAATTCACAATATCAATTTCAGATTCACATCAATAATATCAATTACAAATTCACAATATCAATTACATATATATTCACAGCAACAAATTACAAGTTCATGACAGTAGCAATAAATTACATATTCACAACAACAAATTACAAGTTCATGACAGTAGCAATAGCAACATATTCACAATATGAATTACATATTCAAATTACAAATATCATGTTAGTCTAGTAGCAATTTCTCCATCAATTTCTTTTCTTTATTTACCCTACTCTAACAAAAAATAAAATAAACTAATTAGAATAATGATCAGTTCACACCAAAATATACATATTAACAAATTATATAACTTTCAGTTCGAACACAAATTGACACCAGTCTTCTTTTATTTCTATGAGATCACATTCAGAGTATGTTGAATTGAAGTTCTCTAAATATTATGCGATATAATATTTGAACATAAATAAGTTAGAATCAAATATATATATATATATATATATATATATATATATATATATATATATAGTTTATATATGAAAATCAAAATATAATGAAAATAACGTACCGTTTTTGGAATTATATTTTGATTCATATCAACAATCTCCTTCATGAATCTCAATATATAGTATCTGCAGTCTATGTTGTTAGTTTGAAGCGGACACTATAAAATAAAACATGTACGCCAATAAATATTTATGAATTGATTGTAAATGAAAATTTAAAGGCATATAACTAAGTTCTATAAAAAAAAATTCAAACCTTTATTGGAAGTCATGATATGTTGTTTGACTTATTCTTCGACACTGAACACCCATTGGAGCGCGGAAAATTTGCAAAGCACTATCAAATAAATGTGATTATTATTCAATGACCAAACACATTATTTATATATGTAAGAAATAAATGAATATTACTTACGTGTCGAAGATGTTCTTTATATCAGGGTATTTGTTATAATGATCGTGCAATAGGTCTAAATAATATATAATTTCAGAAGTCGCATTGATGGTAAACAACACCCAATGTTGCCTATAACAACAAAAATTTGGTTGGTAAATTTGTTTACACAACTCATAAAATATCATAAATTAAAAAAGATATAGATAAAATATCTAATTACGTACCCTGAATTATATGGTGCTAGAAACAACTTATCCTTCTTTTTATTTTCTAAAAGTATATCAACTACATATTTTTTTTACATTAACTGGATCGAGCTTAAACATGGATAGTTTATGAGGAGATAAGAATGCAAATCTACTTGTCAATTTGCGCGTGCACACCAACTTTTTCATACAAAAACCTTCAATGAAAAATATAAAATTAGATTAATTATCAATAAATGTGGCAGTGATGCAATTAAAAAGTAATTTTTATCTTAAATAAATTATTTATATTACCTAATGTATATGCTGATGACAGTAGCACTCAGCTTTTTATGATTGAAAAGTTCATATATTTGCTCTTTATCAAGTAATTCTACATACTCATCTCTGAAAATACCTTTTACCATGCTTATGATACGTGTATCATTATTGCTCTCCATATTAATCTTTGTTGTTATGTCAAGACACGACCCATATCGAGAAAGGCGTGGATGACTTATTTTAGGAGCAGCAACTAATTTTCCACGATCCAATTTTTGAATTTTGGAAGATTTATTTTTACCACGGACCTGCACTTGCGGTGCGACGGATTTATTTTTTTGGTTGAATCTGAAAAAAATGAGGTTGATAATCATTATAGTAAGCTAATCATTTCGTATACAATTGATGTATATGTCAAACCTTTTCTGGTGAAGTGACAAACTCGTTGTGAGGAATCTTCTTATCATTCCCTTTAGCAAGAATCTAAATAAATGTGAAATTAAAAGCGGAAAAATCAGCAATTAAACATAATCAATCAAAATCATACAACTAAACATACATAGCAATTAAAACATATCTCTTCTATGCCAACAATATTTTTTGGTCATGCCACGTAGCTACCTATTGCTTCTCCCAATAACTTCATATCTTCGTCGTTGTCAGGGATATGCAACGGTGCAAGTGGTTCTAAAGCTATCATATGTGACACTTTAACTTGGCCGACAGAGATCATATTGTTGTGTAATAGTTCTCCCAATGTATTGTACAACGTTCTTTTTCCAACCATGCGATGAGTAGGGGAAGACAAGTATAGCACGCAAAATGAAACACCCTAAATCAATGGTTAATACATAAGTATGTGAAACAATTAGGTTGAATGGATTTCTTATTTCGTTAAGTAATTAATTATCTTCGGGAGACTTTTATGACCAATATTGCAACTTCCATTTTCACTATCTAATTGTATTTCACGTTGACCCTCTGGAAGTTGCTTTTCCTTATCCTTTTTAACCAAATATGCAACTTGCTCCATTAGGGTTTTCAGCGCTTCCAATACTTACTCATTCAATAGATTTGTGCGCTTCTCATGTGAAAAATAACTTTTGGGAGTCACATCAAATCCCTTACCCCTCACACGGCCAAAATATTCCAGAACATTAAATACCTTGCCAACAATGTCCCTGCAACTAACTTGTTTACTCTCATCTTGATTTTCAGAACATTGTTCTAAATTTTCTTAAAACACATGTAGTATTAAAAAGATAAGTTCAATTTCATTTTTAAAAGACAATATTAAAAAATATTAAAGTGATAGTATACCTACACGTTGTTGGATAACTTGTTGAACATTTTCATTATCCACGATTCCATCTTTATTAAAGCGAGCCTCCTTCCACAAGATATGACAACCTAATGGTTGATCGGATTTCGTCTCTTGAAGCCATTCGTTAAGACATAAAAAAAATATTAGTTAGAAACTATAGTTTATAATCTTCCACAATGTATGAAATTAAAGTGATGTTTACTTACAATTTTTTTCAATGGAAAAAATTATAAGTAACAAAAAAGCGGAGTAAAAAACTTACTTGTATATCACTCCAAATATTTCTTTATCATCCTTCAAAACTTTATCTCTCCAGTCATTAATTGTTGTTGGGATATTTTGACGAACAACAACACCAATGTAACTTACCATCATTGAACTGTTGGGCTCATAGTATACCTCAAATTTAATTCCACTGCTTCTTGCTTTGATGACTTTTTGCATAATAGTTGCCCCTCATTTAACTTTGTTTTCATAACCTTTAGTGTGGACAACTTTAGGATTTACAACTTCAATATTTACAACTTCATCATTTTGACGATCTAAATCGTTATTGGAATCCATTTATCTACACATTTCAACAGTATAAGTTCAACATGCAGTTTAATGACAACAACAGATTGAATAAATACAACATGCACTATAAGTTTAGTGATAACAAGATATTAATAACAATACTTGTAGTTTAGGGTTACGACTTCGTAGAAATACAAGTAGAAATGACTTATGCAGCGAGAAGAAGGCACTAGGGTTCCAAAAAGAGCGCTTTAAAAAACTGAATAAAAAGTGCCTTAAAATCCTTTATGGTTCATAGGGATAGTACGTAGTGAAAATGGAGAATAATGAAAACAAAGAGTACGTAATGAAGATGGACAATAGGGTTCGCATTAGGGAGAAGAGGGTCGGGTTCGTAAGGAGAGTAATGAAAATGGAGAGTACGTAATGAAGAAGAGGAAAATGAATAGGTTTCACACAGCCAAGTTCGTAGGGAAAATACGTAATGAAGAGGTTTCTTATTATCAGTTTACATAATACTTTAAAAAACCATTTTACAGTGCTTTTCCAAAGAGCGCTTTAAAAGAGCTAAGCTATTACAACGCTTCCATTAAAATCGCTTTAAAAGACTATATAAAAAGCGCCTTAAATATTTTTTTACAACGCTTATAGACACACTATATAAAAGACGCTATATGAGCATTTTACAGCGCTTATGGGCGAAAGCGCTGTAAATGATTTGTAATTGTAATTTATTTTTTAAAAGCCTTCTACAGCTCTTATGAGCGACAGCGCTATAAATGGTTTATAATTGTAATTTATTTTTTAAAAGCCTTCTACAACGCTTATTAGCAAAAGCGCTGTAAACATTTTATAATTGTAATTTATTTTTTAAAAGCCTTCTACAACGCTTATGGGCAAAAACGTTGTAAATGTTTTGTAATTGTAATTTATTTTTTAAAAGCCTTCTACAGCACTTATGGACAAAAGCGTTGTAAATGTTTCGTAATTGTAATTTATTTTTTAAAAGTCTTCTACAACGCTTATGGACAAAAGTGCTATATATATGGACTTTTTTTCCAAATAATTAGTTAAATACCTGTATATCAATGTTAAATTATATGATCAGTTCATTTACATGATCAGTTCATTAACATGATCAGTTCAAGTTCTTGCAGAAAATTAGTATAAGCATAAAATCAAATACAATTCAAGCTAAATGCTAAATGCTCAGTTCTGACAGGTCAAACAAATTGCTAATTAGTATAAATTACATGAACTTAGTTCTGGAAGTTCAAGTTACATGAAATTAGTATAACTTACATGATGAGATCATATTACATGACTTATAGGCAAAATAATTAATTAAATACTTGTATATCAATGCTAAATTACATGATCAGTTCAAGTTATGGCAGAAAATCAGTATAAGCATAAAATCAAATACAGTTCAAGCTAAATGCTAAATACTCAGTTCTGGTAGGTCAAACAAATTGCTAATTAGTATAAATTACATGAACTTAGTTCTGGCAGTTCAAGTTACATGAAATTAGTATAAATTACATGATGAGTACATATTACATGACTTATATAAAACACATAAACACTTTAAGATGCCCTTCTTATTTTCCTGGTGGGATTCACATTTGTTTGTCCCTTAACGATACAAAATGATAGATTAATCCAAATTCCCTCATCATAATCATCTCTAAGATATAAACCATCATCAGTTGAATCAATTTCACATGGTTGTGATGTCACAAAGAAAAGATCATTACCAACATCTTCAACGTTATTGTTATCATCACTTATTTTATTGGTCGATAGGACAACAGACCATTTATAATCAGCAGGATCAGTGACATAAAACACTTGTTGAGCTTGCGACGCTAAAATAAAAGGCCCATCTTTGTATCTCACCCTATTAAAATCGACACGCAAGAACCTTGACTCATCAATCCGAACACCATTATTATTATTGACACACTTGCAACCAAAGATGAGAACACGAAACATTGTGTAATCCAACTCCCATATGTACTCGATAACCCCAAAATATGATAGATTTGCATATATTGGGGTTTGGTCTTTTGCACTTGAGATATGCATCGCTTCAACTACTAGAGTGACTCCGCTATTTTGCATGGTGGTTTGATCATCTTGTTTTGTGGTATAAAATGTATACCCGTTAATTACATAACTGATGTAAGAAAAGACATGTAAACTCGAGTCATTTGCTAGCCATCTCAATCTCTCTGAAATTGAAGCGGGGTCTATATCAAACTTTGAGTTAATGTGATTTTTTAGCCATGTTATAAAACTTCGATTGTGCTCTCGTGTTATCCAATTTTTATTTCTATTAATGTTCAAACTAGATAACTGATCCATGTGTTTTGTAACATACGGTTGAGCCTCAACATCATTGTGCAAAACATACAATTGTGCCTACTCCCATTCTGTCCTGGATATAGTAATTACTCTTTTTCCAATTATCTCTTCTCCTGTTATTCTTCCCGAATGACGAGACACAGGAAGTCCTATGGATTCAACATTGGATAGATATTCAATACAAAATTCAGCAGCTTCTTCGACAATTTACCGTTCAGCAATACAACCTTCTTGTCGACTTCTACTTTTTACGTACCCTTTTAATATTTTCATATATCGTTCTATCGGATACATCCATCTCATATAAGTTGGCCCACAAAGTTGTGTCTCCTTAACAAGATGAACAGTAAGGTGAACCATTATATCAAAAAACGAGGGTGGGAAATACATTTCAAGCTCACTCAAAGTAACAACAATTTCCCTCTGCAATGTCGGTAATTTTTGAGGATCGATCACTTTACTACAAATTTCCCTAAAGAAGAAACATAATTCAGTTATGGTTCGTCGAACTTTTTCAGGTAAAATGGAACGTACACCTATTGGTAGAAAATGCTCCATTAGAATATGACAATTGTAACGCTCCGGATTTTTGGTCCAAAACGTTACTAAAAAAAATACTTTTAGAAAAATTTACGATAATTTTTTGTTTGTAAGAATATCTACATTTATACTTTTAAATAATTAGTAACAATCACATTTATGCTTTTAAATAATTAGTAACAATCACATTTGTTTAATATTATAAAAAAAAGTTCATTCAAGCTAAAATAAAGGAAAAATCAATTATTCCTAAACGGAAGCAAAAATCCACTTCCGTATTTATAGAATTCGAATGCATTTAAAAGTTTAGTGACAAAAATTAAAAAAATAAATAAACATAGAAATTTTGCGGCAATACTTATTATTACAAAATTGTCTTGAAAACCCCATTTTTACCCCACGTTCACCGCACGTTAATACTCATCAATTACTCTTGAATCTCCTCGAACTCATTAGTACCTAAAATGTTGTTGTAAGGGTCAATTTTTTCCATCATCCACATCAAACCAAAGCTAAACATATAGAAGAATAACACGCAACATATAAAGGTAAAAACTTGTAATTTAAAAGAAGAAAAAATGCGCAAACAGTAAATCGTATGTAAAAAATATGCATAATGCATGCTCCTAAAACTATATGATCCGAATATAAACCTGCCACTAAGGCAACTTCCACACAGAAAGATCACCCATACCAATGGGGAAAATAAACCTGCCACTAAGGCAACTCCCACGAAGATGCATATGCCATGACATGACCATATATTATCACAATTATACTCACACACAGCCCACTAAGAATCATGTCATATACATTCAAAAAATCACCCTTTTTTAAAACCATCATCTTATTCACATCACAAAGATCACATATCACACATCCTTATCATGAGAATCATATATTCATAGACAAATAATCATTCAATAATAATTTTCACCACGTACGTATAAAAATCGGGACTTGACTTCATTTACACCATAATGATTAAAACTTTATATATAACAAGAAACTTCAAACTCCAACTCATAATACATCATCAAAATCAAAACTTTATCATATATATAACATAAGAAAAATCATATTTTGCTTCATATCCATCATAAAAATTAAAACTCTATCATGTATAATATAAAAATTCATATTTTACTTCTTAAAAAGACATACATTACATATCGAACTCAACGTAAAGGATTTCATATTCCATTATTTTATTTTATTAGTCTACATTTATTTCTTTCAAAAGCAAGCAATTACAATTATTAGTTCTATGTCATCCAACTAACGGTCTAACTCAAATTTGTGTGGGGAAAAGCCCTTACCTTGGCCGCTTTTCTTCCTAGTACGAAACTCTAAGCTCCCACGAAGTTGTTCACACGAAGAGTTTGCCGCACGAAGGAGATGAGGTGTGAAGGAGATGACGGCTAGGGTTTCAGTATTTTTTTCTGCTTACTATTACTTAGTATCGAAATATTGTGGACTTTAGGGAAAATTTAAAGTGGAGATTATTGGGTAGATAGTGTTGGGCCCAAATAAAGAATAGAAGGGAGAAAATATTATTTTATTTACTTATTATTCTTTTTAACCTTGATCATACAAAAACTAAGCCACCCACTCCAAGCCCAAATTTCTATTACGGGTTGGGTCACACCTAGCCACAAACCCTTAGCTCAAATTCTTCTTGTACTAAAAAACATATATATATATAATTATATAAAACTTCTCCATTGATTAAATAATTCTTACTAATAATTTTATCAACTACAATAAGTCGAACAAGACAAATAATTATCACACCTAAATTAATAATGAAATATATATATTTATAAGTCTTAATTATTTTAAATAATAAATTTAGAGGATGTTACAACAATTATGAGTCTTCAAACCTTTTAACTTGAGGTCTTTCATACAAACTAAATTTTTAATGTTTGAACTGTATCCTTCTTGAACTTTAACTTCATGTAGAAATTTACATAAAACATTTTTTTCCTTTCTAGATAGAGTATGAGCGGCTGGAGGTAGATATATGCGATTTCCTTTCTTTACAGGACCCAATTCATTTCTTATTCCCATATCGACCAAATCCAATCTTGCATTGATGTCATCCTTAGACTTTCCTAGAACACTGAGTAACGTACCAATAACACTATCAAATACATTTTTTTCAATATGTATAACATTGAGAAAATGTCTTATATACAATGACTTCCAATATGACAATTCAAAGAAAATTGACATTTTCTTCCATCCAGTTTTGACAAGCTCTCCCGCAAAAGATTTGCCAAATTTATTGGTCAAACCTTGTACTTTTTCCAATATTTGATATCCAGTCGGTGCTAAAGGAGCAATACATTCCTTTGATTTTCCATTGAGTTCATTTCTCCACCCACGATAATGATGACTAAAAGGTAAAAATCTACGATCTCCAAGAAAGATGTTCTTCTTACAATGTTTCAACCGCATCCAATATGTACTCTCTTCACATATAGGACATGCACAGTGACCTTTAATGCTATATCCTGATAAATTACCATATGTTGGAAAATCATTAATTGTGCCAAACAACATAACCCTCAAATTGAAACATTCTTTCTTATATCCATCATAAACTTCCACACCTGTCTCCCATATATTTTTTAAATCTTCAATTAAATGAGTCAAGTATACGTCGATATCATTCACTGGTTGTTTGGGTCCAGAAATTAACAGAGACAACATCATAAACTTACGCTTCATACATAACCATTGAGGTAGGTTATAAATCAACAAAATCACATACCATGTGTTATGTGATATGCTTTGAAGACCATGTGGATTCATTCCATTAATAGAAAGTGCAAGTCGTAGATTTCTTGACTCTACCGAAATCAGGATACTCGTGATCAATTTTTGCCCATTGTGAAGAATCTGCAGGGTGTCGAAACTTTCCATCTCTAATTCTTTCATTTGCATGCCATGTCAAGTGTTTTGAATCTTCTTCACTGCGATAAATGCGCCTAAATTTTGGTATTATAGGAAAATAGCACACAACTTTTGCTGGAGTAGATTCTTTCTTCTTATATCGAGAGACATTGCATTTCAGACACGCCTTTAGTAATTCATATTTGTTTCAAAATAAAATGCAATCGTTAGGACACGCATGAATCTTTTCGTAACTCATGCCAATAGAGCACAAAATTCGTTAGCCTCGTAGGTTCGACTGGGAAGTTCATTATCATCTGACTACATATCTTTTAAGAGTGTTAATAATTTTGTGAAGCTTTTATCAGACCATCCATTAATCGCTTTTAAGTTGTACAACTTTAATATCGCCGAAAGTCTTGTGAATTTAGTACAACCATTATATAATGGTTTCTCTACATCACTCAACAAACTCTCAAACATTTTAGGACAATCCCGAAGATCTTCTTCAACTGCTTTTGCAATCTCCTCAACTCGGTCTCGCTCATATGTATCTGTGTCGAAATCATTTGAAGCATATGTCGCATCATTCTCAAAATTCGTGTTCCCTTTTTTTTTCTCACCATGTCTTATCCAACATGTATAGCTTTGATCAATAAAAAGCCATACTAAATATCCTTCCAATTCATCTACTCTATCGCGTTTTCCAAAACAACATTTTAAACAAGGACAAATGATTCGATTTGAGTCTTTTGCATTCTTCACTGCAAAATCAACAAACTCCTTCACTCCATTTTCATACTCTTTTGACAATCGATTGACAAACATTCATTCCTGGTGATAAGAACCTCAAGAGTATGAAGATGATCCATATTTTATTAAATTAAGATGAACTAAAGTTCATCTTAATTTAATAAAATATGGATCATCTTCATACTCTTGAGGTTCTTATCACCTGGTCCATTTATATGACCTATATGAATGCAATGTTATACAAATTTATCAATCTATAGTATATATGCATACAAGTCTAATTTCAAAACAAAACAGAATAGAACAGATCGAACAGATTTTATATGATTTATCATGTAACAATTTATCTGATTTATCAGGTAACAATTTATATGATTTATCAAGGTTATGCCAACTACTATCACGTAACAATTTATTAGTTTTAGAGACAACAACAAATTAATAAATACAGTAACTGATACAACAATCACTCAATAGAAATGGGCGCACAGTTGATGAGGGTTCAACGAGAAGAGAGCTCACGGTAGTAGATAGGATGGTTCGTAGGGAGATAACGTATTAAATATATTTTTATTTATTTATCAATAATATATAATAGGTAGAATTTGTGGTATACACATTAAAAATAAAATTATGTAAAAGGGTTTTAATATTTATTAGTTTATACTATTTTATAGCGCTCTAAAAGACCATATAATTATGGGAAAGCTGTATATTTTACAGCGCTGTAAACGTAGTGTGGGAGCGCTATATTTTGCAGTGCTTGTATACAAAGTGCTACAAAAAACATGGTAAACATAGTGTGAGAGCGCTATATTTTACAGCGCTTTTTATGCGAAGCGCTCTAGAAGCGTTGTAAACATTATGTGAAAGTACTATGTGACCCTACAACAGCGTTTTTCGCAAAAGCGTTGTAAATCATAAACCTTTTATGATCCTACAACAGCGTTTTTTCAAAAGTGTTTGTCATTAAAGCGCTGTTGTATCCTCCGTTAATTTTAAAATATTATACAACATCGCTTTTAGTTATGAAATGTTTTAAAATGCGTGTTGTAAAAGACAATTTTTTGAGTAATAATTATATACAAGATATGCAGTTTTTATTGCGAATTTTCGTTGACCAAGTACATTATTAAGCATGCATTTATTAACAAACATGGAATTTAGATTTGTTGTGTTTGTCAATTATATACATTCATGTAGGCGGTGTAACACTATTTTTTAAAAGTCATAAATGTAACTAAATATTATGTTTTTCTTTCTTTCTATTTGATATTCCTTAATTTAGATATCTTTAAAAATTAAATTCAAGTGAGGTCCCATCATGAACTCTGCAGCCTTGCCTTACCTTTCATCTGCATTATTCACGGATACTTTTGTCTCTTTATCTACATTTGATTTTAATGAAACTTTTTAATTATTCTCAATTTTTACTTTATATCAAAACGTTGATTAGTGTACCTTAGTTGGACCAAGAGTGGCTCGGCGGGTGCATGGGTTGTTTTATTCTAGTTTGGTTAATGAATTGGTCCAAAACAAGACGCGTGTTCAAATCTACCAAGCTCATCACCAATCACGATCTTACACTTAGCTGCACCATTAGGATAACATATTTATAATATAAATATGTCGTTAATCTATCCTAGTTGATAGGAGTAACGTTTGGGAATGATTCCATTCCACTCACCGTCCATTTAAATATTTGGTTTTGTAAAAAATGAAAATATTGTTCTGCCTTCAACCTTCTTTACTTTATCATCACTTCTTTTCTTTCCTTCGACTTTCTTTACTCATTCAAATAATAAAACATTAGGAGTAGCCACTCCAAAGTTATTAAATAATCTATAAAAATATTACAAAGGTGTACTAGTTAAAAAATATACTATCTTTCTACTTAAATTTTAATTGTGTGTTTAGAATTTCTCATAAGATATAAAAATTAAATTAATAACTTGATAAATAAATAATTAATTAGATTTATTTTTTTCATGTTAAACTCAATCAAATAAAATTAACAAAATCTCTACCGATTTAAGAAAATACTCCAAGATAGTGTATGAAAATTTGTGTATTTATTTTTTCCAGTACAAAATTTTCGCTTTTAATTTTTTATAACAACTGTCCTAGCGATACTTTTATTCAAATATAATTTGATGTAATTTAAAATCGATCGCCAATATTTCAATGAAACCATTATATTTTATTTTACAATACGCTACTAATATTATTTTGGAAAAAATTGTCTTATTTAAAGTATTTTTTAATTATTTATATATTATTTTTTTATTGTAACTTATGTAAATGTAATCCGTTAATAAAAAAATTTATGTAACTGTTTTCATAGTATAAAACATTATTTTTGAAAAAATTTTCTTTTATAGATTTTTAAAAAAATAAGTATCTCAAATTTTTAAAATATTAATCTCATCAAACCGAATCAAATTATCATATTCTTCATATATTTGGTTCAAATATTATGAGAAAAATCGCAAAAGTAAAATGAAAAAAAAATCAAACAAAAAAAATATTATATCCATTCTTCAATCTCTTTCAAATTTATGCATCTTCTTAATGTGATTAATTCCCCTCGATTTTTGGTTGCATTTGCAAATTTCTTTATCTGTTTATATTATAAATTTACATCTTAAAATTTCAATAAACAATTATATATTATGCTTAATGTTTTAATTAAAATTTAAAAAATTCATGACTCCAATTTTTTTTTTATAGTCAGCCACCGAAGACAGAGTGCGACCTGCTGCAATAACCACAAAAAAGTAATTTTATGTAGGCAGATTCAAATCGTGGATTTGAAATCGGCGGTTTATATTATAAAATCAAATATACATAATAAATTGATCTCAACCGCAGATCTAGATCGAACGGTAAAGACTGAGTAGTAAGTGCCGCTATTTCTACTCCAAACACCTTCACTAATAGATATCTCTCTGTATATATAGTGCCCCACCTCAGTGTTTAATCCAAATAATAAATACTACACGAAAATCTCTATAGATAGTAAGCGCCACCTAACCGAAAATTGCGCACTAAAAAAAAAATGGATAGAGAGTCGATGGTTGTATATACGATCGGAGCCATTGTGGTGTTATTTCTCCTCACCTATTCACCAAATAACAACAACAACCACTCCACGCGCCACCACCGGCTTGAGCTCCACCGCGATGAAAACCAACAATCGAACATAAACCATTCCCACTCATCTCAAGAGTGGGATGAAAACTTAAATGTAACTGATACGATTGTCCGTCTATTCCCGGACATCGATGTGGACCCCACAGATCAGTTTGTCTCCCTCCACGAACTAACTGAATATAACTTCGAGCAAGTTCAAAGAGAAGAAATGTATCGTAGTCAGAGGGAAATGAACATTCACGATAAGAACCATGACGGTTATCTTTCCTTCTCCGAATACGGTCCTCCAACGCCAGGTCCTCTTTCAACTTTCGCTCTACTTTTTTTGTTTGACGAATTTTTTTTTTTTTTTGTAAATGCTCTTTTTGGTTGAATCTAAGTTGAGTATGCATTATGAACTTCTCCCCGTTAACTTTAACTGTTTTATAATCGACTCTACGGTGTCACCGGTGAAAAAATCCAAACACATTTTATTGTTAAAAGAAAGCTGTAACTATAGATCCACACCCCGGAAGCGCTACAAACCTCAGCGCCGGAGTTCCAGTTCCTTCATTTCACGCCGCCGTGAGAAAACTTTTTTCGCCGCCGGGGAATCTTCCTCCTCAAACCCAGCAGTGACCGGAGATCACACCACCATACCCGAAACCTCGCTGTGGAGTTTTGAATTGCGTTTCAGAAATCTTAGTATTTTCCTTCGTCAATTCAAATGTTTTAAGCTTCCGGGGATGGAACGGCCGCAACCGTTGTCAAGGGGTTTAAAAGTTTTCTTGTATTTGTGGGGATAAGTTTCATAATTTTCGATTTTTCAAATCACTTTCTTTTGAATAATAAATTTGTTTATTTTTATCAAAAAAAAGGAATTTTAAGAGTTATTCTTTTGCGATATGAATAGTAAGCCGAGCCCCACCTTCACAGTGAACTTTATAAATTTGCAATTTTATTTTGATAGTTTGATTACAAATAGCTGTATCTTATTTAAAGATGATTTGGTGAAGCTGTGATGTGAGCCAGCGGATCTTAAATCGATGGCCAAGATCAATCGCATTTTTGTTTCTTTTGAACCTTTATGCCTGTATATTGAATTGAATGCTGTAAATTTTAATAGTAGTTTGTCTTTTTCATCCATCAGATGGTTCTTTTGGTTATGATCCGAGGTTGACAGAAGAGGAACATTTTAATGCTTCGGACGCAGACGGAGATGGTCTTCTAAACATAGCTGAGTTCAATGAGTGAGCTTCTTTCTACTAATTGTTTGTTAAGAAACCCTGTTAGTGTTGCTGCACATGCACATCTAATCTAGCTACTGTGCTTTTCCTATTTATATAAACTAATTTGTTCCTATTCTTGTAGCTTTCTTCATCCTGCTGACAGCAACAGCCCAAAGATTCAACAATGGCTTTCCAAGGTGGATGTCAGGTAACTATTTTCATGGAAACAAAATTTGTGGGACAGATTGATATTGTGCTTGTTTCTTTCAGAATAACGTATGTATGTTTGGAAACGAAAATTGTGGGATGCCTCCAAGAGATATAAATGAATATTTTTTTTACTTCTGTACATAAATGGTAATTGTTTATAGAGCTATACGAGGTTCTTTTCTCTTTAATACAGGAGTATCTAAGACAAGTTTGGTATAAAGTTTCCATTGAATGATGCAACTGCTCATTTATGGAAGTTGGTAAAGCTTTTTAATTAGGCATCTTAGATTCACACAAGATACTTGCGATCTGTGGGATTGATTGTTTGGCATGTACCTTGAATGACAAATCTTATAACCCGACTACCAAAAACAAGCATCTAGCTCAGTTATTTAGCTTATCAGGGAATCCTAAACATCTGAATGAAGTGTTGCTGAATATGTTACTGTTTTTTGGTCTTTCTTTGTCATCCTTTTTTCCCCTAACCTATTAGTAGCCTAATATATCCTGATTAATGCTCGAGGTCATCTTTAACCTCGACAAAATTGCAACTTGTGCACTGAAGACTAGATTTCTTGTGGTTGTCTAAATCAGTGCAGCCTATCAGGATTGAAGTTGAATGTTTCAAATTTTTAATCCTCTGTTGGGCAATCCCAGCTGATTGTTTGTAAGGGATGTAAATGCATGATTGGTTTGCTTTTGAAAATGAATTTTGCTTTGCAATCACTTGCCTGCTCTAGAAGAAGTTACTATATTGGACTAACTTTTTTAGAGACTTTGCTGAATATTGGAAATGCAAACAATATTTGTGGGGTTGATCTTATTTTTCTGAAAGGGATAGGAAATCCTCACTTTATATGCAATTAGCTTATTTGTATATATTGCCTTATTGTATCCTTTTATTTCCTTATAGGGAAAGTGATACAGACAGAGATGGGAAGGTCAGTTTTAAAGAATTCTTTTATGGCCTCTTTGATTCGGTAAGATACTATGATGAAGATAGTTACAATGATCAACATCAATCTGATGATTCAATGGATGCTTCAGCCAGAGCTTTGTTTTCTCAGCTTGACAAAGATCGTGACGGGTATTCACCTTTTCTTTTTCTTTTCTTTTCCCACAATTATTCTACCTGATTGGAATCAATATGGTAGTTTCCTTATAGTATACTATAGTTTACTTTTGGGTTTTCATTTTGAATCTGTGCAGGTATTTGTCAGATGTTGAACTGCTGCCTATAATTGGGAAATTGCATCCATCTGGGCATTATTATGCAAAGAAACAAGCAGAATATTTAATTTCATTGGTATAGAATTTTAATATTACAATTAACACTCTAATTGTTGACAGGTGTCACATTGCAATTCAAATTTTGCTGTGTAGATGGCTAAAATAGCTCAACAGGCACTGCAACATCTGTTGGATAACAATAACATCATACATCAGTTTCCTTATTAACCTTTCTTTCTATAATGTTATGGCAGGCGGAAGTTGACAAAGATGGGCGCCTCAATTTGACTGAGATGATTGAGAATGCATATATATTCTATGATGTTATTTTCTACGATGATGAAGTTGAATATGATGATTCCCCTGACGAGTTCTTTTAAATTTATGTTAGGCATGCGCAGTTATTTTGTTGTCTATTTAAACCTACATTCAGTGATGATTTTTCGTTGTAATATTCTGTGATCATCGATTGCAGGATGCACAGAAAAGTTTGGGGCAATATCACAGACAAGGAGTCAGTATTTGAAGAACATAAACAGTATTATAAATTTCTATAGCAAGTTAAATACAAAACAACAAAATTATATAGGTGAGCAGAAAAAAAAATCGGCTACGGTTGCTGTTTTTGTTTAATAGAAGGTAAATTTTAAGTTGTCTTTCAAAAATTGTAGATAACTTATCTATAATTTTTCAAATGCAACCTAGACCTCACCTTTTAATAAAAAGATAGTTCCAACCGGTATATGAGACTCTTCAATGATGTACATGGTGGCCTTGGCCAAATTGATATCTTATTTGTGAATTGTAATAATTTTACTTTATATATCATCACAATTATAGTTGAAAATAATTAATTTTGCTTTATATATAATCACATTTACAGGTGATGCACGTTACATAACTTGAAATGAATATACAACTCACCCGAAGAATATTTTTCAAAATTGAAAGAAAACAGAATAATGGGACTATGGGATAAAAAGTCTTTAAAAGAATAAACTAATTGTGATTTTGACATGTAAAAGAATAATAAAGACCTGCCAATCTTTTATTATATAGATTGCATTTGCATGTGTAAAAAGTACAAAGAAGGGTACCAATCTTATAGTTGAGATGTTCTCCATTTCTCTAATATTGAATATTATTAATATAACTTTTTGTTTATAAAGTTAATAAGTATTTAATTTAAATTATATGTTTAAAAATGTGTGTAACTATACAAAATTATAATAATCTACAAAATAGAATGGATACAAAATACAGAAAATCTCGATCTTATTACTAGTAGATAGATAATTTGATTTGACTAAAAAAATGTGTGAGAGTGAAAGCAAAAGGAAAGCAAAAAGTGGGGTAACATATAATTGAAACCGTTTTCTATTTTCAAGAATTAATTGTCAGTTTTTAGCTCTCTATATTCTTAAATATATTTTCTCTGTTTTTAATTAGAAAATTCTTTTTCACTATTTTTGTTTTTTAATATAAAAATTGATTAAAAAAATTAATGTATTTAATCTTAATTTTGGTTAAAATATGTAATTTTTTTAAACTTATTTTTACTTATATATTTTGAAATGAAGTAATAAACATTAATTGATTTCTTTAAAAAAATATCCAAGACTCATTTTCCATTGAAAAATATAACTATTTGTTTCTCTTGTTTATGATATCAATCATTATAAAGATAAATATGTAAAAGTAATATTTTTTTTGTCAAAGTTTTACTACAACCACTTGTTTTAATACTATAAAATGTTGAAGAATCTTATTATAAAGAATAGATAAAGTATATATTTAGATTCACCAATTCAAGCTCACTTTTAAACCTTTGAACTGCTTAAGCTAGTAGGTTAACATATAATTAAGTCCAAAAAGGTAGTAAGTCCACAAAGTTAACTTTTTATTGACTAATGAATCATACCACTAAAAAATGGTTATGTACAATGTTAACGACACCGACCTCCTAAAATGTCATGCCTTCACAGTTAATTTTTTTTAATTACCCTCCGTTTAAAATATAGGTAAAAAATTGAATGTATTTAATTTTATATTTAGAGATTATATAAGACATTTTTCCTTATATTTTGAATGAAATAAGACTAAACATATTTACTTTTTTTACTTATATTTTTAGATAAAGAGAGTAATATCTAATAATTATTCAATTTTTTTTATCTATCACAACACAAAAAATTACTAAATAGATCACTTTAATAACTTTATATTATTATATTTTAAAAATATTTATTAATTTTAATATTTCTATAATATATTGTGTGAAACCCACAAAAGTAAAAGAAGTTTGTATTTCTATTGTTTGACCAATATCAAGAGACATGGAAAGTGTGACCACTCTTTAGCACTATTAATTCTTTATTCAATTATAAGATGAAAAAAAATTAATTATACATATTTCAAAAATATTAATTGTATTTAATTTTGTTATGCTATAAAAAAGTACATTTTTTATTCTATCAACAGTTTTCATTTAATTTTGTATGAGAAATTATTACATTTAAAATATTTTAATAATAATCGTTGGTAATTAAATCAAGATATCCTAAAAGAATTTATAAGCTACATGCATGTTAGTGTAAAATTAACGGTACTGTCAATTGTCGGTTTCTTGATTTTTTTTAATAATATTTATTAATTCAGCGTAATCTATTTTTTATTTCATTTTAAATATAATTAATATTTGTTATTTATAATGTTATTTTTTTAGTGTATTATTATACATCATATATGCTTATGTTTTTATACTATAATATGTTATTTAACATAATATAAATATATAATTATGTATTTAATAAAATTGGATGAAAAAGTATTTCAGTTCAAATGACGATTAATCGGATCAGAGCATATTTTTTAGAAGAAATCATCCAAACTAAACCAAATTCACTTGTTATTTTTAATCTTTGGTCAAGTGATTTTTTTACATCAAAACTAATTCAAAAAATTGTCTCTTACGTTAAGATGTGGTTAGATTTTTATCAATTAATTAATTTTTAACTAACGGACAATTAGTTTTTTTGACCGGACTAACGCATAAAACATTAAAATAAGGTAAATAGAATTAACATATATAAAATAATAACAAAAACTAGTATTCACAAATAACATATTTAAAAATTAAAAAATTGGTAACATGTATTAACAAATATTATGAAAAAACAAAATACTACAATCTATTTTTTTACATTAAAAATCAATAATCTCTTACTTATTATTAAATAAATAAATATTAAATTTATATAGTATATAATTTGAATGAAATTCTTGTGTAGTAATAAATTTAGGCACAATCACAAAAATAAAAATATTAAAAAATAAGTATATTTTTATATGAGTTTTAAATGTTATATCCAAAATTTTGATGAAATGAACATCCTCTTGTTAGCATTTCTCTTTCTTTTAATTTCAACACCTCTAGAACTTATCACTTAGATGCACTCCCTCTGGGCTATAGCAATCCCTCAAACAATGTTGTCTCGTGTATTATATTTTTATACTTGTGGACAGTGTCAAATTTTGAATAAAATTTACTAGATGAATAAAAAATATAATATTTTATTATATATAAAAAAATTTAGTCGTAAATTTATAAAAATATATTTTAGAGATGTAATAAATTAAATTTTAGTTGATATTTTTAATAATTAAAATTTAGGTTAGAGAATTTATTTTATTTTATAATTATAGTGGTTGTTTTTGTAATTTTTTTTATAAATTATTCCTTCGCTTTTTTATAATAGACATCTAGATTATAATTTGATCTACAAAAACTGATGTATTTGATTCAGAGTCGTCTTAAATATTTTCGAGACCCTATTTTAATCTTAAAAACTGATCCTAATAAAAAAAGTACAATTTTAATAATTAAAATAATTGGTAAAATAAATTTTAGTTCTAGTACACATATCAATCTAAGTGATGCAACCATGATCTACACATATCAATCTACATGATGCATATCATTTGGTTAAATTAATTTATGTAACAAGAAAAGATGCACGGATAATGTCATTTTTACATATTAGACTCAAACATACGTCTCTCGATAACAATAACCCAATAACTACAATTCAACTCATAAAATATATCCATTATAGAACCTACAATTACAACAACATACACCACAATATTTATATTAATTAGGATATCTATTAACATATTCTATATATTCAATCAAATTCATACATACAAGTTTTCTCAAAATTATATGTCAAATCACATTTTTGACTAATGTACTATACTCATTCACCTAACTAAAAGGTGAAAATAAAGATAATATAATAAAAAATATTAATTAAATTACGAGAATAATTTCATAATTTAAATATTATATATATAAAATATAAATATAATTTCATAATCGTATAACTACCAAAATATATAGTGAAGCCCTTGTTATTAAAATTATAAAATACATAGTGACTTTTACAAATTTTGACCAGAACAACTGACGATTATAAACAATATCTGAAAAAGAAAGCCAACAAAAAATTTCTAAAAAAGAGTTATAGAGAAACAATCAAATCTTCAAATCCAAACACAAAATAATGTTGCCTGATCATCTTAACACGGGAGGATCTAACGATGGAGCTGTCATTACGAATTTGGGGTTTTTTCGGTTACATATTATTAGTATTGGACAAAAACAAAAATGAAAATTTAGAAGAATATGAATTACAAAAATTGTATTGGTAGAAAATAGAAAAAATTGCAAACTTACCATTTCATCAACAAAGTCCACGCTGACATAGCCTTTTCTATTTTTTGCTGACAAAGTCTTCTCTCACTTTTTCTTTCAACAAAATTAAAATGTAAATCGGAAAGCAATTAAAAAAATGAACATAACATCATTCAACACAATAATAGATTGAAGAATTTAGGGTTGGAAGAAAAATATTATTTGATTTTTTAATTTAATTTATGTTTTTAATATTCATCTCTATATCAACTAATTAAGACTTTGGTTCAGTAAATTAATTTTGACAATCCAATTGTTCATTCAAACTTAAATCAACTAAGACTTCAAGAGAAAAAAGTTTGATGATCCAAGTGTCATTCTAACATAAATCATCTACCGGGACTTCTATAAAAAAATTATGATGACCCAACAGTTCATTCTAACTTTAATAGACTAACTATGACTTAACAATCATAATCTCGACGATACAATGACACAATCTCACCTAATTGCACCAACTACGGCTTAGGAATCTTAATTCCGACGATCCGACGATCCAACGATACATTATCACCTACTTATACTGACTATGACGTAGAAATCTTAATATCGACGGTCTTGTTAAGACAAACTCTCAATTTAAGTTTTGATGAAAATAAACAAAGGTTAATTAAGAATGATAATTATGATTCTAAATGTTATGTTAATTTAACTTGTGTTTTTAAGTGTATTGATTCAAATATAGGATTAGAGTAAAGGAAATAAATCAACATAAAACTGAACAAAGAACATTCTTGAAAAATTATGGAAAACGGAGAATGTTCTCCAGGTCTAAGAATGATCAAGACAACCTCAAGATCAATCAATCTCCATTAATTGAATGAAGATATTGCTTCTGGGATTAACACCAATATTATCAGTACTTGACAAGGATCAAATAGGATTCATTCTGGTCAAAGAAACCATTTGAATTACAAAGGGAAAAGACCATGAATCAAGCAAGTACAAACAAGTATGAACTTTCTCCATCTTGACTGTCAAGAATGATGAACAATCTTGAGATATACAAGACATCATGACAGATTCTAGAATGATCAGAAAAACGTCCAGATTTATTATCAATCTCCAGGATGTTCAAAGATTAAAAATCTCTAGATTGGTCATCAATCTCCAGTAGCTTCAGTAAACATTCGGCAACAACTCATCACAATTCTCTAAATTTGTTTTAACAAGAATCAAAACTCCAGATAAAGCTAAAGGCATTAAAGATCATTAAAGATCATCACATGAAGCATTAAAGATCATTAAACTCAAGAGAATCTGATCAAGAACGAAGAACTCATCCCAGTCAAAACAAAATTCAAAAGTGTTCAAAGGCTGAAATATTTGTATTCATAAAAATTGGTTTTGGTCAAGCCTAACAAGAGCACTACCAAACATCATTTTTGACCTTCATTAAATGCTCTCAAGCCTATAAAAGGAAGGCCGATGCTCAAGAAAAAAGCAGAAGTTCAAGTGCTAATTAATATGATCAAATCATTCACACTGACATACTTGAAATTCTCCCATTCTCAAAGAGAAGTTAGCTCTGATTTTATTTTCAATCTCTTGTTGTATTTGTCCTGAATCTCTTGTAAAGAATCTAATCTCAAACACAAGTTGAGACATATCAGATTCTATCAAACAATCTTATTATTATTGTGTAAAAACTCCAGACTATAAGTGTTGAGTATAGTTTGAGTAGATTGTAAGAAATCCTGTTATGATTAAAAGGTAAAGTGTAAACTCATATCTAAAGATTGATAGGTGAACTGATTGTGTGTCTTTCTGGGTGGAAAGATTAAAGTTTGTAAACAGATCAAGATCGATCTAGACTAGGTGTTGTAAATTAGGAAGATTCTTGTTTTAAACAATTAATAGAAAATCTCACAATTGTGAGGACTGGACGTAGCCCAAGTTGAGTAAACCAGGATATATCTTTGTGTGGTATCTCTTATCTTTTATTAAGTATTATTAATTTTCAAGTTAAAAATACAAACTGCTTTTCTGATTTTTAACTAATCAAGAACGTTCTCCGTTTTCTGATAAAAAACCAAGAATGTTTTCCGTTTTCTTAACGAAAATCATTCTTGAGTTAAAATCTTAAATATTTTCAGGAAATTTTAAATAGGAAGATTTACAATTCAAACTCCCGTTCCTTGTAAATCGACTTTGCTATTACAACACATAAACTTATACACGTACTCCAATTTTTTTTTCTATAAGATGTACATGTTGTAATTAGATATGGCAACAGGGCGGGATAGAGACAAATTTTGCCTTCCCCACCTCCACACCCAACTTATCAGGGAAAACCTGC
This sequence comes from Cicer cuneatum, assembly GCA_037974295.1. Lineage (NCBI taxonomy): Eukaryota > Viridiplantae > Streptophyta > Magnoliopsida > Fabales > Fabaceae > Cicer > Cicer cuneatum. The sequence continues at coordinate 69,707,646 of JBBPBO010001985.1, read as the reverse complement.
ATCCGCCCCCGTTTTTAGCGGGTGTGAAATTTAGACCCATCTCTGCCTACAATGGGTTTCGGGTTTCTCCGTCCACACCCGCACCCATTCATATATATAAAATTATAAATTTATAAATCTTATCTATTTTAATTAATATAATAAAATAATTATTGTTAGACAATAATAAGATTAAAAAAAAAAAATTTTTATAGAGATGAGATTTTAATTTTTAATATAAAAATATTAAGTATATTTAATATGTCCATGTATATAAAATTTAAAAATTATAATAATATTACTAGTGGGGCGAGTTTGGGTGTAGGTGTGAGTGAATATCAACACACTTGCACCCGTCCCCGCATCTAAATTTTAAGTCCAGGAAAATCCACACCCAATCAAATGAGACTTTTCCCGCCCAAATCAAGACGATTTCAGGTGGGTACCTACGGATGCGGGTTATGTTGACATCCCTAGTTGTAATTACATTAAAAAAACTGAAACAAACAAATGAACCAACTTTGTCAAAATAAAAATACCCACAACATAAAAAAAAAGTAGATCTAAACAACAAATAAGAAGCATAGAGAAGAATATGACTCAAATGAATATTTGATTATGCTGTTAATAAAATTGATTTTGAGTGAATTAGATTTGTAAAACTGATTTGAGGTAAAAGTGAGTTAAATGTAAAGTGATTTATGTTTGGATAAAAATGAGTTCAACAATAAATTTCAGTATAAAAATCACGTTTGGACTCAAAAGTTATAAATCTTAACTTCAACATAAAATCAATTTTGGAGATAGAATCACTTACGTACTACAACATCTAAATATACCAAAATCAATTTTACAACTCCAAAATTGATTTTAACATATGTTAGGTATCACAATGGAGTTGTCAGAATCACAGTAGTCGTAATTTTCAAAAGAGTAGACGACTCACCGTGATTCTGACAACTCTACTTTTTATTCAACAAAAAAATCAATGTTTAAATACAATTTGATTAATTAAACAAAAGATTGTTGGAATGCATAATAAACAAAACTCAATCCAATTTTGTGCCTTCAATCTTCTATATTTGAAAGACATCTCTCTTTTAATCTCAATTCATGAGTTTCTAATGAGCCTTGCAAGTCTTCCACCTTCAATGTCTCAAGATCCTTTGACTCCTCTATGGCCACCACTATATGATCATATCTTTGTGTCAATGTCCTTAGAATCTTCTCAATGATCACTAGCTCAGTCATCACTTCACCATTAGTTCGCATTTGATTTGTAATTGTCTGCACACGATTGAAATAATCAACTACACTCTTATCCTTCTCCATCTACAACAATTCATACTGCCTTCTCAACATCTGAAGTTTTACTTTCTTAGTCTTCTCACCACCAGTATAATACTTCATCAAGATGTCTCAAACCTCATTTGATGTAGATGCCTTCGAGATTCTTTCAAAGTTGTTGGAATCTTTCAAAATAGTTACCGGACATCCACCTTGGAAAGCCATTGTTGAATCTTTGGGCTGTTGTTGTCAGCAGGATGAAGAAAGCTACAAGAATAGGAACAAATTAGCTTATATAAATAGGAAAAGCACAGTAGCTAGATTAGATGTGCATGTGCAGCAACACTAACAGGGTTTCTTAACAAACAATTAGTAGAAAGAAGCTCACTCATTGAACTCAGCAAAGTTTAGAAGACCATCTCCGTCTGCATCCGATGCATTGAAATGCTCTTCTTCCGTCAACCTCAGATCATAACCAAAAGAAGCATCTGATGAATGAAAAAGACAAATTACAACATTCAATTCAATGCATAGCCATAAAGGTTAAAAAGAACCAAAAGTGCGAGGACCCAAATTCTCTATATTTAAAAAATCACACATTTACAAACATCTTCACCACATCAACTTTAAATAACATTCACAGTTGATTTGAAATAAAACGCTAACTATCAAAACAAAATTGCAAATTTAAAATTCACTATGTAGGTGGTGGAAATTGAATTTCGTGCTGTCAGTGACGAAAATAAAATTCACACATTCACGCAGTTGACCAGTTAAATTTAACGGTGAGAAGTTCAGAAGTATTACTCAACTTAGATTGAACTAAAAATATTATTTCCAAAAAACAAACAAAAGAATAGTTGGAAAGTTGAAAGCGAATCTGGCGTGGGTGGACCGTATTCGGAGAAGGAGAAGAAACCGTCATGGTTCCACTGAGTCAGTTAATTCGTGGAGTGATACAAACTGATCTGTGGGGTCCACATCGATGTCCGGGAATAGACGAACAATCGTATCAGTTACATTTAAGTGGGAATGGTGAGTGTTTGGTTGTTGGTTTTCATCACGGTGGAGCTCGAGGCGGTGGTGGCGGGTGGAGTGGTTGTTATTTGGTGAATGGATGAGGATAAAGAATATCACAATTGCTCCGATGGCATAAACAATTATGGATTCTCTATCCATTGTTGCATTCAAGATTTCTGTGCGTGTCATCTTAAATTCTTTTTGCTATATATAAGGGAGGAGGGATTGCAGGGAGGTGATAATCACAATTGCCCGCTATCCGTTGCTGTATTCAAGATTTCTGTGTCATACCCAAAGATTGCAGGGAGGTGATTGTTAACTTTTTTTTCTTTTTTTATCTTTCCTTTCAAGATTTTAAAGTTTCTAAAATAACTATTTTAAAATTTTAGTTAAACCTGAAAGGTGGGAACACTTTTTGATCCCCAAACACATAAGACAAAAAAAAGAAAAAGAAAGGGACATCGAGTAAGAAAAAGTAAAGAAAAGAAAAATGAGACACTCAAGCTCTTTGTGCCACTTGGTACCCAACAATTCACCTAGTCTCACGTCACGGACACTATCCAATACTCCCTCCAACTTACGATTAACAGTTAAGTCTCCTTTAAAAATTTTACACTTATATTAAAAAATATAATAAATATTTTATCAGTTGTACTTATAAAAATTATAAAAAAATAATATTTATTTTAAATTAATTTGTTTTCTAAAATGACATTTATTGTGAGATAGAGAGAATAATTCATTTTTGAACAAAAATAAATAACTCAACTTATCCAATTTCAAAATGGTGGTTATTTTAACAAACATAATATTATTCTAAAATGTATGTTGTTTTTAATTTTCAATGTAATTTATTTTTTAATTGTACATTTAATTAACATTATGTATATTATTTTTAAGTATTATATTTTATATTTATAATAATAAAAAACACATGGATAATTTGATAAAATTATTTTTTTAATAATCATTTTTTGATACGAATAAATTAATTAATAAAGATGACATTTATTATGAAAGAGAAAGAATAATATTTCTTTATTTATACCACATTTTTTATTGCACTTCTTTGTATTCCTTACACGTGCCTCTCATTTTATATAGGAAGATGACTAAATTGGTATTTTAGTCTTTTAACTTATTTATTGGTTTCATTTTGGTCTCTTGACTAATTTTCGTTCTGTTTTGGTCACATAACTACGTCTTTGTTAGTTAATATAATAATTTTCTGTCAGTTTTAATTAAGAAACGTCAACTTCGTTTTATGTGGTATATCTGACTCAGTAATATAAAAAGGACAATGAGAGAACAAAATTAGGTTTTCCTCATTCACCATTATTGCAAGTTCACGGTGGTCTTCATCTTCTCCACCAAAGGTAGGGTTCTTGTAACACTCTGATTTTTAACAACGATAATGTAACTTTAAAAAAAAAAAATAACTAAACACTTTCGGATGAAATATTCCTAATCATCCTTTAATTTTAATCAGAGTAAAATATTTAATTGTAAATTTTTTTCCAAAAACGTCTATTAGAACCATTATTGCATTATCTAAAATGGTTTCGACACAACTGACTTATTTACACCCGAACAATTCACATTGATAAAAAAAAATCACAACAATTTTAGATACATAATGTCATTGCGACAACAACATTGTAATGCGGAAGAGAGAATAAATAAAACCCTAAGTATTATAGAAGGTTGAAGGCATCTATGTCAAAGGAGGCATGTGACATCTTGCTGAAATATTATATTGGTGGTGAGAAGACTAAGAAAGTAAAACTCCAGATGTTGAGAAGTCAGTATGAATTGTTGTAGATGGAGGAAGATGAAAGTGTAGCTGATTATTTCAATCGTGTGCATACAATTACCAATCAAATGCAAGCTAATGGTGAAGTGATGACTGAGCTAGTGATCATTGAGAAGATTCTGAGGACATTAACACAAAGATATGATAGCATAGTGGTGGCCATAGAGGAGTCAAAGGATCTTGAGACATTGAAGGTGGAAGACTTGCAAGGCTCATTAGAAGCTCATGAATTGAGATTAAAAGAGAGGAGTACAACAAATTCACAAGTGCAGGCAGTGCAGGCTTATGCCAGCAAGAAAATCAATCAAGATGAAGTGAAATACAAGAAGAGAAAGGGAAAATCCAAGTGGTACAAGAAGCAAGACTCTGATGAAGGGGCTAGAAACTCGAGGAATTATAACAACAATGACAATCACAACAGGAAATCAAGTGGTAAGAAGAAATTTAACAAGAAGGGAATTCAATGTTATAATTGTAAAAAAATGGGGTCACTTTGCTGATGAGTGTAGAGAAAAGAAGGTGCAAAGAAAGGAAGATGAAGCTCAAATGGCACATGCAGATGATTCAAATTCAGATGATGTATTAATGATGACTACCACAAACTCAGATGATGAATGTCCATAATTATAGTATCCCGACACAGGTTGCCCCAATCATATGATTGAGCATAAGGAGTGGTTTGTAAGCATTGATGAAAGGGTAAAGAGGGACATTAAGTTTGCAGACAACAATTCAGTGACTAACGGAGTTGTGAAAGTGTTGATTCATATGAGGGGTGTCAAACAATCTTTTTTATATGATGTGTTTTATGTACCAAACATGAAGAATAACCTGCTGAGGCTTGGACAACTGCTTAAAAAAGGATATTCAATGAAGATGGAGCATGGTGAAATGAAGATGTTTGATATCTCAAGAAGACTGATCTTGAAGGCACCACTCTCAAAGAACAGAACCTTCAAGCTTGAAATCCAAATCAGTGAGAACCATTGCTTGATTGTTGAAGTCAGAAGTGAAAGTTGGTTATGACATCCAAGATTTGGTCACTTGAATTTCAGAAGTATCCAGATGCTATAGAACAGGGATATGGTGCAAGGAATGTCTGAAATTCAGATATCGAATGAGCTATGTGAGGAATGCTGTCATGCCAAACAACACAGGAATTCATTCAAAGCTGAAGTACCAACTTGATCCTCAATGAAGATGGAGGTAATCTTTTCTGATGTTTGTGGTCCATTTGAAGAAATGTCAATAGGAGGCAACAATTAGTTTGTAACATTCATTGATGATTTTACAAGGAAAACCTGGATTTATCTAATCAAAAAGAAAAGTGAGGTGTTGGTTGTATTTAAAGGATTCAAATTGATGGCATAAAGACAAAGTGGATGTGATCTTAAAGTAATTAAGACAGATAGAGGTAGTGAAATCAATCTCACGAGTTTCATGAATTTTGTGAAAAGGAAGGAATGATACATGAAGTGACTGCACCATATACACCAAAACACAATGGGGCTACTTAGAGGAGGAACATGACTATCCTAAACGTGGAAATGAGCATGCTGAATGGAAAGAAAATGCATGATAAATTATGGGGATAAGCAGTGTCCACTGCAATATACATCTTGAATAAGTGCCCAACTAAGAGACTTGATATTAAAACCCCTAAAGAAGTCTGGTCTGGAAGGAGACCAAATGTGAGTCATCTAAAAATGTTTAGATCATTATGTTTCAGATGTGTGTATGCTCAAAACATAAGAAAACTAGATGACAGAGCTAAACATATGACATTGCTGGGATATAACCCAGCTGTGACTTATAAACTCTATGATCTAAACAAAAAGAAAATAATTATAAGTAGAGACATACTGGTGGATGAATCTAAAGGATGGGATTGGTAGATGGATGCCACAACTAGCTCAAGCAAGGCAGTAACAATTGAACTGGACGATGATCAAGTGTCAAGATCAAAAGCCTAGCCAACTCCAGAATCAGTGAGACATTTTGGGAGAATCAGACATACCTCAATAAGATTAAATCAATTTGAAATAGCATATGACTCAGCAATCAATGCAGATGGAGAATTGATACATTTTGCATTGTTGGCTGAATCAGAATCAGTCAGTGATGATGAGGAGGCCCTAAGTGATCCAAACTGGAGACTAGCAATGGAAAAAGAGCTAAATGACATAGAAAGGAATAAGACTTGGGAATTGATGACCTTACTAGTGCACAAAAGACCAATTGATGTGAAATGGGTCTATAAAATCAAGATGAAGCCTGATGGACAAATTGTCAAGTACAAAACCAGACTGGTAGCAAAGGGATATCTGGAAAGGCCTGAACTAGATTATGATGAAGTCTTTGCACTAGTGGCTAGAATTGAAACTGTAAGGCTTGTAGTGTCAATTGCTAGTTACGAAGGCTAGTTTATGCACCAATTGGATGTAAAGTCAGCATTTCTCAATAGACCATTGGAAGAAGAAGTTTATGTGAAACAACCACCAAGATATGAGATAAAAGGAAAATAAGACAATGTGTACAGGCTGAGGAAATCATTGTATGGCCTAAAGCAAGCACTAGGACCTGAAACAAGAGAATTGACAGGTTTATCTTATAACATCAATTTGAAAAATGTGTGAATGAGCATGAAGTCTATGTTAAGAAGGCAGCAACACTACCTACATTATTGATATGTCTCTATGTTGATGACTTGTTAGTGACTGGCAGTGATGAAGCAGAGATCCAACAGTTCAAATCCAGAATGGAAAAGGAGTTTGAAATGGAAGACTTGGGCACATTGTCCTATTTCCTTGGTATTGAATTTGTGACCAGAAAGAATGGAGTCTCTATGCATCAAAAGAAGTATGCTAATGATGTACTAAAAAGATTAAATATGCAAGATTGCAATGATACAAGCACCCCATCAAAAGAAGGGCTGATAGTGTCAAAAGATAGGAATGAGGAGCTGGTTGACCCTACAATGTTCAAGTAGATGGTAGGATCTTTGATGTATTTGTGCAACACAGGGCTTGACATAACATATAGTGTTGGAATTAGGGGTGTGCATGGTCCAAAAACCAAACTGAATTGCACCACATTAATAGTGCAGTTCAATTTTTAAAAACCACTTTAAAAAAACCGGTTATTTTTTGAACCAGTTACAGTTCAATTCTAAACCGGTTAAAACTGATTTTAACCGGTTTATAATTATAAACCGGTTTAGTATGTTTGAAACCGGTTTTTTATTAAAACCAATTCGAACCGGTTTTTATTGAATTGTTTAAAATCGGTTTTTCATTGAATTTTTTAAAAGATTGATTTTAAAACCAGTTTTAAGTGTCAATGTCAATGTCGATGCAAGGACAATTATGAACTAGAACAAATAATTCACCAAAAAAGTCGTTATAAATCAAATTAGTTCAACACATCCACATCCAATCAATTATCTAAACGAACTAGTTGATGTTTTTTATCTGCCGTCTAAACTTAGTTTCTTAAATGGAGACTTAGACTCTTCAAGTAATTCAATCTCAAACAGGACATCTTCAATAGCCACTGCCAATTTCTTATCTTCATCAGCATTGTGATAGCAGTCTCTTCTCTTGGCATCAAGAACAACATTTCTCTAAACAGAATCATTGTTAATTAAAGTAGATGCATTTCCTAATATTCAAAGACAGTATCTGCAAAAAAGTGAAAAACAAACTCAGTTTCAACCAACTTGAAAGTTGGAAGCAACTTAACAAAATGAACATAATAATTCATACCTAGCTCTAGTCATAGCCACATTTGTTCTATCTATTAGAAAGAAATATATGCGACAAGATTAAAACAATGGCATTGAGGATAGCCATTTCCAAACCACATCTAACACTAGGAAAAATAGAAGATGGCTGCATGACAGACAACAAGAACTTATTAAGGAATACGTTAATTCTGTTTCCAACAATTTGATATGCTATTATCAAGGAAGCAGTTCCCCTAACATTTAAGCTGAAATGTCACAGGTGCTCATTCAGGAATTTTTTCTACTCAAATATGAAGTAATACAATGTCAAAACAGACCAATATTATTTGCATATGTAATTAAAGTAAACTAGATGTGTAGAATATTAGTTACTGAAATTTTTAGTTTTATTTTACTTTAGCCTATATATTGTAATTATCTTGTACAGCTTGAAGTTATTGAGAAACAATAATACTCATTTTAAGTTGGTATAAAGCTCCCAATTCGGAAGATTCTGCAAACCATAGTCAGCTTCCACAACAGCCTTCATTGCAAGTCTAGCTGTTTATCATTATCTTAGTTCCTATGTCTAACTTTATCTATGTTTCTAAGACAGAATAGTAACTCACTTGGCATGACATTTCATTAAGGACAATCTTGATTTCATCTTACAATGACACATCATTAAGGACAAATTAGATAAATAGCAGGAAGATTAGCACAATGCATGTTCAATTGGTAGATATGTTCACAAAAGGGCTTTCTACAGAAAGGTTTCAAGATCTTGCTAGCATTGTAATTTGTAACAATCCCATTAATATTAGTAAATTAGTAGGGCACAATCTCAGTAGCTAAAAATTAACAGAACTCATCACAGCAACTAACCCATTGCTATGTGTTTCAACTGACTAGGGTTCTTAGTCATTCATGAAATAGCACCTACATGTCCATCCATTGCTCCTATAAAAGGTCTTGCAAAAATCTAAATTCACAACAACAACAACAACAAAAAACAAAAATTAAAAAAGTGAAAATCACGAACAGGCATAATAAATATTCACATGAAAAATCAGAAAAAAGAAGGTGAAAATTATGACCTTGTCTAACTTGACAACATTAACAGCACAAACATATTCCAAATTACCTAGAGGTGACACCACTCTACCACAACATTAACAGCACAACCACATTTTTTATGGCTATTAGCTCTAGTCAAGTATCAATTATTAACGAGTGTAACAGAGGCCGAACAACTTGCGGCATCTTGGGAAGAGAGTATTTCTGCAAAACAAAAATAAAACAAACATTTCATTATGTATCAAGTAATAATATAATAAGTAATAACACAATGTTAAATACACCTTTATGTATCTTACCTTGCTCAATTTGCTCAAGATTTTCAAAATCCTCACTAGTAATAAATGATAAAGATGCTTCGTCAAGCCAATCTTGGGTACAAATAAGGGCTTCCACAGTTGTCGGTGTCAAAGAGCTACGGTAATGATCAAGTACTCTTCCTCCATACTGAAAGCAGATTCAGAGTACAGTGGATATAGGTATAGCCAACACATCTCTTGCAATTCTTGCAAGTATAGGAAATCGGCTTGAGTTCACCTTCCACCATCTAAGTAAATCAAAATCTGGACAAGGTTTTTCTAAACGTTCTTCCAAATATTCTCCTAATTCAGATTCTGGTGTACTGCACTCGTCTGATTTGTATAATTCAGAACAATCATAAGGATCACCAACTTCATTAAAAGCACCTGACAAATTAGAAGAATTACCTAGAGGTGACACCACTCTACCAGAATACTCATCATAGATAGACTTCAAACATGAATCTAACTTTTCTTTCAAAGAAGTGGCGTCATTACTAGTGTAAATCTTTTTTTCCATCCATATCACAAGTTTTACTTTTCGTCGAGGGTCTAAAACCATAGCAATTAACAACAACATATTCAGGCAAGTAGGATCTCCCCAATATTTATCGTATTTTGCCTTCATCTTTTTAGCCATTGACTTGGCTTTTTCATCTTCGTTATTACACATTTCAGAAATTTTCATCCCGACACCGAAAACCTCAAACATATACAAGTTGCTTGTTAAATAAGAAGATCCTGAAATGCGTAGTGTAGCTTCATGAAATAACTTCAGGAATGGAAGAATTAAAGCAACATGCTCCCAATTTTCAGGTGTAGGCACACCTTTTTCCTTATTCACTTCATTAACATATTTCTGGTATTTGAATTCAAACTCTGTAAAGGTCTTTTCATGTTTCAAAGCAGCATTCAACATTGTGTATGTTGAGTTCCACCGAGTCTCACAATCTAATCCAACATAACCTTTATAATTTAACTCAGGATCAATACATTGCTTAAATCTATCAAACCTCGAAGGAGAACTCTAACATATTTCACAGCTCCACAAATTCTCAAAATAGACTCATTTATTAAGCTTAGTCCATCCTTCACGATAAGATTTAATACATGTGCACAACATCGCGTGTGAAGGTACTCTCCGTTCAAAACTAGACCATTCTGCGATAGAAGCCATCTTTTGAGATGTTGAATTCCAACATCATTTGAGGAGGCGTTATCTACTGTCACACTAAGCACACGACCTAACTCCCAACCATTCAAGCACTGTTTAACTGTTTTGGCCATTATTTCTCCCGTGTAGTTAGCGACTTAAAGAAAATTTAAAATCTTCTTTTGCAACTTCCAATTGTTATCAATGAAATGAGCTGTGAGACACATGTAATTAAAGTCTTGGGTGGATGTCCAAGTGTCGGTGGTGAGACATACTCGATGACAATGTTGTGACAAAATATTCTTCAACCTTGTTTTTTGTGTGTCCCATTGCTTTAAAATATCACGTGCTAGTGTAGTTCGTGATGGAAATTTAAACCTCAGTTGTAAACCATTAGCAAATTTATGAAAATATGGATGTTCCACTTGTCAAAACAGGATTTCCATGGCTACAAACATGTTCATCAAGTCAATTCGACTTACTTCTTGGTCAAATTTGGGAAAAGAAGGGGATGAACTAACAACTTCCCTACTTGCCATTGAACATGAAGCTAATTCATGCTCTCTATTCGCCACATTTTCTGGATAATCTTCACATCTAGTCAAATGGGCTCGCATCGCGCTTGTTCCACTGCTGTACTGAATCGTGCGACCACAATAATTGCATGTAGCTGATCTTTTTTTGCCTTGTTGTGGGGTAAAATGATTCCATGCTTCCGACCTATTTTTACACTTAGGCGGCAACATAGCGGTGTTTGAAACTGAAGGAGGAGGAATAGAATCAAAACTCCCTTCCATCTTAGAGTCTACAATGTTATCATGACCATCCATGTTGGCGTTCTACTGAAAAAATTGACAAGAGATACATGTCAAAAATTGACAAGAGATAGACAAATTTATCCAAAAAAAATAATGTAAGGCAGCACCATGATAAATATTTTAATGAACTAAGTGAGAAGTTAAATATAGAGAGATTAAATAAAGAGAAGCAAATGCAAAATGGCTGTGGAATGCATAATTATGCTAGCAGGACAGAATGCTTCAAATGCAAAATGCAAAGGGATTTTGGTGAGAAAAGTTTAGTCTTGTGGCGTTGCAAATTTTTTGACTCAAGCTTGGCATAGTAGTATAAACCCTTGTAAACCCTTGTAAACCCTTGTAATATAAACAACATACCATTTTAAAATTTGAAAAAAAAAAGTTAAGAGTTGAGATTTAAAGCTTGATAAAATATTAGAAAGAAAAAATTGAGAGATCTTTTTTCCCAGGTCTCAGCACAAAATTTTCCCACCCTTCTCATTAGTACACCTATCCAAACATAAATTCCTATACGAAAAAGAAAATATATAAAGTTAGCAACTAATATTAAATGAAATTCTTAGTTGGAAGGTGCAATAATCTCTCTGTTTTTATCTTTATCTCAGAACTCTTCATTTCAAAAAGAGAGTGATTAATGAAAGACAGTTCTGAACATGTAAAATTCAGCTTGATCAAAATTGTTAACCTTATTTACTTCCATGGCCAACAGAATTGGAGACGAGGATGAAGAGCAGAATCGTGCCGCCAAAGATGAGATTGTTTCCTAAATGTGTGAAAAGATAATAATACTATATTTTAGTTAGGTATAATCAATAATAGTTAAATGGAGACATTTTAGTCTTTGATGATATTGTAACGGTACACATTCATACTTAAAAATCTTTTTGAGGTAACTGATAAATAGACTTTGTGGAGGATGAGTCTTGATCAAGGTATGAGTGTTTAGAGGGAAATAGTAAATGAATAACTTAATTTTATTTTAGAGGTACGAAATTTCAGTTTAACATTTTTTCCTCCCACTAACTTGTTAATGATCTCACCCATGATCTCCACACTTTTCAAGAGGTTAATATGAGTTAAACACCTTACTAGATTTGACATGATCTTAGGTTTAGAATCCTTAAATATACCTCAGATATTAAGTGAATAAACTCTTACATAAATAAATAAAAACATTTAGGAGTGTCAACTTAATTCATATGTCTAATTCTTCTATGTGATGTTTTCATATTCTAGTTTTTGTTTTTAAAAAAAAATGATAATATAGTGAAGTAAGATTTCTTGTTCGTTCTTAGAGCTGTAACAACAAGAAAATATTTAATAAAAACTACTTTAGTTTTTTCCAATGATTTCAAAATTGAAGCAATAGCACTTTTTGATACAGGAGCAGATCTAGGATCCATAGTTTTCAACCAAAGACGCCGCAGGATCCAAGGGTACAGATCTATAGTTCAGAGTAACAGTATGGAAGACGTTCAAGGAAAATGCATGAATGAATGCACCAAAGATATAAGAAAATGCAAACTTTGATTTCTGATGCTCAAGATCAGCTAAAGCCGCATGAGCAGAGCATGCTTATAATTTTAAAACAAAGATAAAAATAAAGAAGACATTTGCAAATAAGAAAGAAATAATTAATACTTACAAAGGTTTTGATAATGAAAGAAAATTACAAGCTTTGGAGATAAGATCTCAAGATTTCTAAGAGAAAGGAAAGAATTCTAAGTGTGGAAGAATTGTGTAAACAAGACTTGTTTTGTGAAGTGAGGGGAGACCCCTATTTATAGGGAAAAAGCCTCACTTGAAAAGGAATCCTAGAAAATAAAAATTAAATTTTTTTTTTTACAAATTGGGCTAGGCCCATTACAATACAAAATCTAAAAATTACAATACATACAATAATTACAACAAATAATCAATTTTTGTATGGGCCCATACTGGACCAACTATTTTGTTGTAGGATATTTTGAATATCTTTGTCTGGGCTGTCACTAGGGATTTTGTAAGGTGCAGCCTTAGATATATATATATATACCTTATTATAATAGTCTTTGAGGATAGTGTAACAGTAACGTTCAAATTTAAAAATCTGTTTAAAGTTAAAATAAATCGAAACTGAAGAGTGTTTATCTCTATTATTTGTTATACCGTATCATGTATTTACTGTTTTTTTACTTATAATATATTATTGATATGTACGTGCAGCCAAAAAATAAATTAGTTTTTCTTTTTTTGGATAGATTTTGTCTTAGTCCACATCCATATAAATTTTAGATAGATTTTGTTGACGATGAGTCGTAATCAAAGTTTAGATGTTTAGAATGAAATAGTAAATAACTGGCTTACTCGATCCTGAGTTTAGAGTCCTTGGCATAGTAGTCTTTCCAGACTCTTCGAGCAATCTGGTGACCTCCAAGATCAAATGCTTTAAACTTGATCTTCCCAATACTTAACTCCTCTGATGTTGGATGCTGTGTTGGTTGATGCTGGACTAATCTCTGTCAAACAAATCACACAGTTAAACCAGGACCATATCATTATATCCATAATAATAATAATAATAATAAGTTAAACAAGTTAAATTTTGAAGTTCTTATATCATGCTGGCATCAACAAGTTAAACACATATGACATAATATGTTTTGATTAGTTTGATTTTTAAGTCTCTTTTTATAGAGGGCATGTTCATTTGATTTGATAGAAAATATTGTTGAATATACATAAGAGAATTGATTGAGAATTATTTGGTTCGATAGTTTTTCCTTTTCCTTGAAGTTCTATTCTTATAGAAAGTGCTAGTTTTGTTGGTTTGATTATAACTTAACTTAAACTTATGTTTGGATCCTGAATGCATATGCCCAAATTAAGAATATTTGAATTAAAAGGTATATGCTGCTGATGAGAAAATCAAATAAATTATTTCTTACAAATTCATGATTTACAACACTATACCATACAGAACTCAATCTAGTGAATTGAAATTTGAAAGCTCATAGTAATGATCTAATCCAAATATAATGCGCATCTTTTTACCAATGCAACAGATTCAATGTCAGTTTAATGTTAGAATCGCTTCGTGGGAAGAGGATGATGTTTGTCGGTGACTCCCTTAACCGGGGTCAGTATGTCTCTTTGATATGCCTTCTCCATCAACTCATTCTCCAACATGCCAAATCCATGGAAACCTTTGATTCACTCACTGTCTTCACAGCCAAGGTTTAATTATACTTAGCTTAATGCAATTCACAATAATTTCAGCTGCAATATTATTGTCATATATTGTTCATATTTTTGTCATATGTGTTTAACTTGTTGATGCCAGCACAAGCAGGCCATCTTTCATATTGCAGGGTTGCAACTCTTCTTAGCAGATATACAGTAGGCAAAATCCCCAAGGCATTTAAACACATCCCCTCAATTAATGCATAACAGAAACAAATAATGCATAACAGAAACAAAACAAATATATAGAAGATTACCTTGATTTGGTAAATTGTGACTGTTGCTTTGGCCTGTGAGGAACCTATTGCGTTCAAACAGCTGAAAAAATCCACTGATACATCCAATTTGCTTCTGCAATTCTGAAAAAAACCAGTAAGAACAAAAACTCCGAAAAGCCACATCCACTGGAATCATCATCAAGAACAAGCACTAATTTAACATCATACTAAACAATTATCATAACTAGTCACACACACAAGAAACAAGCAAAAACAACTAACAAGACCACCTACATTTCATTGTAAGTGTTGAGCTTGTGTTGTTGTTAAACCATAGGTGGGGTTGAAGGGTTGATTCCATTGTAGATTTTGCAGTCTATCACATAACAACTACCCCTCATATAGCCTTACTTCCTCTGGATATGTTCCTCACAATAATGCATAGGAATCACTTAAAAAAACGGTGTAAACATGCACTATTTACCCAACTTTCCCACCATGTCTAAGAATAACCATAGAAACAGTAGTAACAAAATTTTTATCCACATCTTCAAGCAATTTCTAGTTTTAGAATCTTAAGTGAAATCCATCAGCAGATTACCAGGGAACGAAAAGAGACATTAATGTCCCCCACAATAGGTCTTTCAATCAGTATATAAAGCCTCACAACACAAGTATACAAGTATCACAACACAATAGGTCTTATCACTTCAGATGTTTCTATATTGAACAGGAAAATGAGCTGGTCTGGAGGAGATTGGATGTGTGGTGCTTGCGAGCACATAAATTTCAAGAAGATGGAAGCTGGTCTTACTAACAACAACCCTTCAACGGTGAAGGAAGAGAAAATGAAAAATAGAAACGAAAACGAGTAAAAATGGCACGCAACACTTATGATGGTAGATGGCGACGGAGATGCGGTGGCGAAGTTGAGACGGAGATGCGATGGCAAAGTTGAGACGGAGATGCGATGGCGAAGTTGAGATGGAGATGCGATGGCGAGACAGATACGAAAATGATTACGTTGGCCAAAACGATGACAAAGATGACGACCGAGATGTCCTCCGGCCACCGGAGAGAGTAGGAGGAGGAGAGCAGAGGGCAGAAATTGATTTTGGGCTAGGTTCAACCATTTTGAATTTTGGGGCTAGGTTTAGTTTTTCGATGTGTTCAATGAATTTTTTTTTTTTTTATGATATTGAATAGAAAATGGTTCAAATTGGTTTTGGACTTTTTAAAATTTACGGTGCAGTTTATAATACATTTAATTGGTTTGGTTTTTTATGGTGCAGTGCAATCCAATTTATGAATGGAGAGGGCTAGAACATTTCACTACTCAATACTTGGCAGCAAGGAAGCGTGTTTCGGTTTTCTTCTGTGACGTCATGTCACTTTCAATGCATCCCTCCTCCCTGCAATCCCTTATATATAGCAAAAAGAATTTAAGATGACACGCACAGAAATCTTGAATGCAACAATGGATAGAGAATCCATAATTGTTTATGCCATCGGAGCAATTGTGATATTCTTTATCCTCATCCATTCACCAAATAACAACCACTCCACCCGCCACCACCGCCTCGAGCTCCACCGTGATGAAAACCAACAACCAAACACTCACCATTCCCACTTAAATGTAACTGATACGATTGTTCGTCTATTCCCGGACATCGATGTGGACCCCACAGATCAGTTTGTATCACTCCACGAATTAACTGAATATAACTTCGAGCAAGTTCAAAGAGAAGAAATGCATCGAAGTCAGAGGGAAATGAACATTCACGATAAGAACCACGACGGTTATCTTTCCTTCTCCGAATACGGTTCTCTTTCAACTTTCACTCTACTTTTTTTTGTTTGACGATTTTTGTTGTTGTTGTTGTTAATCCGCTTTTTGATTGAATCTAAGTTGAGTATGCATTATGAACTTCTCACCGTTAACTTTAACTGTTTTATAATCGATTCTATGGTGTCACCGGTGAAAAAATCCCAACACATTTTATTGTTAAAAGGAAGCTGTAATTATAGATCCACACCCCGGAAGCGCTACAAACCTCAGCGCCGGAGTTCCAGTTCCTTCATTTCACGCCGCCGTGAGAAAACTTTTTTCGCCGCCGGAGAATCTTCCTCCTCAAACCCAGCAGTGACCGGAGATCACACCACCATACCCGAAACCTCGCTGTGGAGTTTTGAATTGCGTTTCAGAAATCGTAGTATTTTCCTTCGTAAATTCAAATGTTTTAAGCTTCCGTGGATGGAACGGCCGCAACCGTTGTCAAGGGGTTTTAGGGTTTTTTTTATTTGTCGGGGTAAGTTTCATAATTTTCGATTTTTCAAATTACTTTCTTTTGAATAATAAATTTGAAGATTTTATTTTTAGAAAAAAAAAAAAGGAATTTTATGAGTTATCTTTTGCGATATGCGATATGTATAGTATGCCGAGCCCCACCTTCACAGTGAACTTTATAAATTTGCAATTTTGTTTTGATAGTTTTATTTCAAATCGTCGCTGTATCTTATTTAAAGATGATTTGGTGAAGCTGTGATGTGAGCCAACGGATCTTAAATCCATGGCCAAGATCAATCGCATTTTTGTTTCTTTTGAACCTTTATGCCTGTATATTGAATTGAATGCTGTAAATTTTAATAGTAGTTTGTCTTTTTCATCCACCAGATGGTTCTTTTGGTTATGATCCGAGGTTGACAGAAGAGGAACATTTTAATGCTTCGGACGCAGACGGAGATGGTCTTCTAAACATAGCTGAGTTCAATGAGTGAGCTTCTTTCTACTAATTGTTTGTTAAGAAACCCTGTTAGTGTTGCTGCACATGCACATCTAATCTAGCTACTGTGCTTTTCCTATTTATATAAGCTAATTTGTTCCTATTCTGGTAGCTTTCTTCATCCTGCAGACAGCAACAGCCCAAAGATTCAACAATGGCTTTCCAAGGTGGATGTCAGGTAACTATTTTCATGGAAACAAAATTTTTGGGACAGATTGATATTGTGCTTGTTTCTTTCAGAATAACGTATGTATGTTTGGAAACGAAAATTGTGGGATGCCTCCAAGAGATATAAATGAATATTTTTTTTACTTCTGTACATAAATGGTAATTGTTTATAGAGCTATACGAGGTGCTTTTCTCTTTAATACAGGAGTATCTAAGACAAGTTTGGTATAAAGTTTCCATTGAATGATGCAACTGCTCATTTATGGAAGTTGGTAAAGCTTTTTAATTAGGCATCTTAGATTCACACAAGATACTTGCGATCTGTGGGATTGATTGTTTGGCATGTACCTTGAATGACAAATCTTATAACCGACTACCAAAAACAAGCATCTAGCTCAGTTATTTAGCTTATCAGGGAATCCTAAACATCTGAATGAAGTGTTGCTGAATATGTTACTGTTTTTTGGTCTTTCTTTGTCATCCTTTTTTCCCCTAACCTATTAGTAGCCTAATATATCCTGATCAATGCTCGACGTCATCTTTAACCTCGACAAAATTGCAACTTGTGCACTGAAGACTAGATTTCTTGTGGTTGTCTAAATCAGTGCAGCCTATCAGGATTGAAGTTGAATGTTTCAAATTTTTAATCCTCTGTTGGGCAATCCCAGCTGATTGTTTGTAAGGGATGTAAATGCATGATTGGTTTGCTTTTGAAAATGAATTTTGCTTTGCAATCACTTGCCTGCTCTAGAAGAAGTTACTATATTAGACTAACTTTTTTAGAGACTTTGCTGAATATTAGAAATGCAAACAATATGTGTGGTTGATCTTATTTTTCTGAAAGGGATAGGAAATCCTCACTTTATATGCAATTAGCTTATTTGTATATATTGCCTTATTGTATCCTTTTATTTCCTTATAGGGAAAGTGATACGGACAGAGATGGGAAGGTCAGTTTTAAAGAATTCTTTTATGGCCTGTTTGATTCGGTAAGATACTATGATGAGGAGAGTTACAATGAACTACATCAATCTGATGATTCAATGGATGCTTCAGCCAGAGCTTTGTTTTCTCAGCTTGACAAAGATCGTGACGGGTATTCACCTTTTCTTTTTCTTTTCTTTTCCCACAATTATTCTACTTGATTGGAATCAATATGGTAGTTTCCTTATACTATACTATAATTTACTTTTGGGTTTTCATTTTGAATCTGTGCAGGTATTTGTCAGATATTGAACTGCTGCCTATAATTGGGAAATTGCATCCATCTGGGCATTATTATGCAAAGAAACAAGCAGAATATTTAATTTCATTGGTATAGAATTTTAACATTACAATTAACACTCTAATTGTTGACAAAGCTGTCACATTGCAATTCAAATTTTGCAATGTAGATGGCTAAAATAGCTCAACAGGCACTGCAACATCTGTTGGATAACAATAACATCATACATCAGTTTCCTTATTAACCTTTCTTTCTATAATGTTATGGCAGGGGGAAGTTGACAAAGATGGGCGCCTCAATTTGACTGAGATGATTGAGAATGCATATATATTCTATGATGCTATTTTCTACGATGATGAAGTTGAATATGATGATTCCCCTGACGAGTTCTTTTAAGTTTACGTTAGGTAAGGACAGTTTGTCTGTTTCAACCTACATTCAGTGACGATTTTTCATTGTAATATTCTGTGATCGTCCATTGCCGGATAAGCAGAAAATTTTGCGACAATATCACTGACAAGTAGTCGTTGAAGAAAATAAACAGTTTTATAAATTTTTATAGAAAGTTAAATACCAACAGATCAAAATTATATAGGTAAGCAGAAAAACAAAATCTATTTACCTATAAATACCACAGTCTCATTTTTTGTTTTATAGATTTTTTAAGTTTTTTCTTTTATGGCCAGAAGCTTCTAGGTGTTGTGAGCTGGCTAAAAATTTGTCATTAGATTCCCTTATGAATTGGCAATGATTGTATTCAATTTGCCATATATAGCCATTATAATAATATCCATCATTTCAAAACAGAAAGTTTCCTTCTTAAATAGTCTGCTTTTTATATTTATATCTTTACATTCATCCATCAAAGTTCATTATTTTGTAGCTCCTGGGGGAACAAAGGGGTGTTAACGGATTTAATCTCTGATTTCCTAAGTATTTTCCTGTTACATATATTTACATATATACACTGTCGCCTTGGCCAAATTGGTATCTGATTTGTAAAATGTATTAATTTTGTTTTATAGCCGTAAAGGTGATGTACGTTACATAACTTGAAATAAATTTACAAATTAGTCTCTGAAGTGTTTTCAAATTCTAATTGATAAGAGTGTTGTTGATGCACCCTCAAATTTAACACAAGATTTTATCAGCACGTCTATTTCTTTTTATTTGTTCTTCTGTCCCTTTCTTGCTCTGGGTCTTTATTCCCAAACCCCAAGCCATGTATTTGGAGATATTTGCCAATGAGATGGACTATAGGGAATCATAGAGCACATAGTTGGGCACTATCTGTATCTGCAAACTAAGGATCCATTTTCTTTTCTTTGTTAAAATATTTTCTATTTTTTTTTTTTAATTTTACTTAATAACAAGTAAGAGACTTTTTAAATTAAGAATTGTCTGTATTTTTAGAAATAATAAAATGTCACAATACTGTTTAATTATCTTCGAAATTTTATCTTTATTAACCAGCCTTATATCTTTTTTTTATAACAATGGTTAATTTCAAAAGTCTCTTACAAGATAATTTGAACAAACATTTTTAAAAATGAAAATACAAAATATTCTCGGAAAATAATTGAGGCTAAGTTTTTGCTTGCCGATGGAAGTTTCTTTGTGTACAATGCCCTTCCAATCCTTGAGTCTTGGTTTTTTTTTTTAATTTTGAAATCCGGTAATGTAAAACGTCGTTTCGGTAATGAAAAATAAGATTAACGGTGTCATCGGAAATTCCATTCCAGTAATATCTTTTACGCAAGTAAATATTAAAAGTGGATGAACAATATATATTTTTTGGTATGTGACAACCATCTTTCTATATTACAAGCTAAAAAAACTGTCATTTTGGCTTGGCCTGTTGGCCCGTAGGTCCAGGTTGAACCCATGTTTTTATTTTATTTTAAATAAACACTTTATTTGGTAGAATCGTGAGCTATGTATAATTAGTTGATAGCTTATAATTTATAAATGATAATTTATTGTTAAAAGGTGTTAAGTTAATTGAATATTTAATAAAATTAATGGTTCAATTAATTTAAAAATGTAAAATATCATAAAAGGATACTCATTCAAAATAAATTTTATAAATTAATGTTTAAAATATATTAAAAGTAGTGTTTTAAAATTTATCAATGTGATATATATTTAATAAAATTAACGTTTTAATTAACTTAAAAATGTAAAATATCATAAAAGGATACTCATTCAAAATAAATTTTATGAATTAATGCTTAAAATATTTTAAAAGTAGTGTTTTAAAATTTATCAATGTGATATATATTTTTTATTTATCTATTTTATTTATTTTAAATTAAAATAAATAAATAATTTATTTACTTTAAAATATTTATAAATAATTTAAAATTATAATAAATAAATTATTTATTAATCAAATATATTTTATTTATTTATTTTAAATTGTAATAATTAAATTATTTTAAACTTTTAATATTATTTATTTTAGATTATAATAAATAAATCATAAAGAGTAAAAAAAATTAGAGAAAATTGAAAGAAAAAATTATAAATGTTATTAATGTTCCTTTTGTACTAAAGTTGCTTGGTTAGTGCAGTGGTCGAGCAAAGTTTTGCTCGGAATCGAACCCATTCATTCCTAATTTGTGTCGGTGGAGAAATGGGAAAATAGGACAACAGAACGTAGGAAACTTAAAAGTTCCACTGAGAAGTTGAAGTTGTCATTTCTACTAAGCATTGAAGAATTGGTTTTATTCTAGGTTGATGAATGCCTTCTATGCTTCTGCGTTTGTCAACGCCCTTAAAAAGGTCATAATTTCCCTTACATCACATGCACAAGCATTTTTTTTAAAGCCAAACAATTCATTAATCGGTACTAAGACAATGCAACAAAAAGACTATATTATATGTGACCTACAAAGACAATACATGTGTTTTATCTTATATACCCCATAACAAGGCACACAATTGATGAACGAGACATCAAGAAGAAGAAAAAAAATACAACATTCTAACACTAACATTTGCATTTAATTTAAAAAAGTAATATTACGACACACTATAAAAAGAAACATTATTCGTTTAAAAAACCGAACTTTATGACAAATCCTATGAAAATTGATAATAAAAATTTATAAAGTACATTACTCCATGTAGAATCTGGGATAGTTGAACCTTGAGGCATTTTGATCCGTTGAATGAAACTGAGATACTGTGAGAAGTTTATTGGGCTGACACCAACCCCTTTCAACAACATTAATGATACTTGGCCATTCGTTGGTGTTTGTGATACTGCAGTAACCTTAATGACAAACTTTGGCAGATATTTGAGTCGACTATTTAGATAGTGAGACAAACCTCTGTCACACATTAGATACACATGATCAGATTTAATTCCAATACTTGGTCTATCCAAGTACACTTGGAAACTATCACCTTCACCAACACTAATATTAAATATCAAATTGAAACCCTGTGATTCAACTTGTGGAACGATGAAGCAAAAAATGAAGGCCAATGGAGTTGTATGGTTCACCTTAGTTAGATCAATAGCCATGTATTCACGTGTTGTTTTATATACCAACCATTCTGGTACACTACTTCCTGGATATACGTATGTTCCTTTACCTTTACCATCATAATCTTGATCTCCAGATGTGGATGTGTGTTGGTTGTATGCAAAATTCATCATGTTAATTTGTGCATTCAACTCTATTGCCTTAAGAGAATCTTGATCAAGTTTCAGGCAATTCCAGAAAGTAACTTTTGTCTTGTTTTCCTTCAGTTGTTCAATAGCAGTTGAAGGGAAAATTACAGTCTCTAATGATACACAACCACTCGCGTCTAGCATTTTTAGCGATGAAGGGAGCTCTGGTAGACTTTGAAGTTCTCTGCAATGATGCAAGTCTAGATGTTGCAGTCTTGAGAGATCTTTGGTGCTTTGAGGAAGTTTCTTAATGTAACTGTGTGCAAGAAGCAACTTTTCAAGTTTGGTTTGAAGTCCAATTGAGGAGGGTAGTTGTTTAATACCAGTATGTTCTAAATTCAACTTTATCATATTGGTTGAGATAACTGAGAAATCGTGGAGTGCAATGCAACCGGCAAGGGATAGATAGCGAAGGGAGGTTAAACGGATGTTGGTTCTGAGGCTTGTTAGGGAAAAGCATCCTCCTAGATCCAGTTTGTCAAGCTTTTTAAGTGAAAACACTGATGAATGTACACTAGTTAACCCTGTACATAGACGAAGATCAATTACTGCTAGATTTGTAGCCTTTGACAAATCTGGAAGCTCCAATAGATGTGAGGATAAACTGAGTATAAGATACTTTAAATTCTTAACATCCTGTTGTAACAATTACAAACATATATCAACATACATATTGTAAAAATATGCAACAATTTCAATAAACGCACATATATACTTCATCACATTACCTTCTGTTTATGCCAAAGTTTTTTCACTTGGCTGTACTGCAAGTTCAACACAACAAGTTTCTCTCCATTAAACTTAGATGGTAAGGACTCCAAAGGGTAATGTGCCCACCGAAGATATCTGAGTTCATTTGGCAAAGATTCAAGCCCATCAGGAAGATAGAAGCTTTGACGATTTTGAAGAAACACACAACAATATCCTTTACTATATATATCAAGATATTGTAGTTTCTTCATCTTATCAAACACATGAGAGCTTATCTGCATCTTCTTAATTGTCGTCAAGTCAATAGCTATGCTTCTAATCGTCTCACTCCCCTGTAACAATAAAATTCTCAAATATTTTAGGTGACAGACAGTATATGAAAATTAAACTATTTCATCATTTTTAGACTTCGATATACCTTATCATTATTGTTTAGTACTTTATAGATGTCGTCAGGATTCAGTAATCGACTTCGATTTCGAGGATTGTCAAAGGATTCTTCACGAACAATTTCCCAAGCTGTTTCTTGTATAATGCTATGCATGGATACAACATTATCAGGAGAAATAGTTATAAGAGCTTTATTTTTCAGATTTTCCAATTCCACATCCACTGAATAACCATAATCTTTCATCAGTGACTTGATTTGGTTAAGTTTGAGATGCAATCCATCAAAAAAGAATGCAATGTCCAAAAGTATATTCTTCTCATCACGATCAAGATCACTATAACTCAATCTAACAACATCATGAACTTCTGGAAAGGGTTTTTTTGTAAGACTTTGTAACTGACCTTCCCAAAAAATTTTATCCTGTCCTTTAAGATGATTACCCAAAACATGAAGAACAAATGGAATTCCTTGAGCATACTTGACCATCTTCTTGGACAAATCATGGTAATCTTTTGGAAGATCTTTATTTCCAAATGCATTCAAAGTGAAAAGACGAAAAGAGTCATCAAAATTCATTGGTTTAACCTTGTATATATCTTTTTCAACAACCCAATTGGCAAGTACTTGTTTATTTCTAGTAGTTAAGATGATTCTACTTCCAGGTCCAAACAAATCAAGTGATCCAATTAAAATTTGAAGTTGTTGTGGAGAACTGATATCATCAAGAACAACAAGAACCTTCATTCTACTAATCCTTCTCTCAATAGGATAGTCCAATCCATATGGTATGTCAATTCTAGAGTTGGGTTCACCTAATAGTGTTGAAAAAAGCTCTTTCTTTAAGGACATAATATCAACAACTCTTCCACACTCTTCTCTTACATTAGTCTTAAAGTAAGAACCTTCATATTCAGAAGATATTCTGCTATATACTTCTTGTGCAATTGTTGTTTTGCCTATACCACCCATCCCCCATATTCCAATAGCTAGAACAACATCTTGTGACTCTGCTTGTAACAATGATTCCACCTTTGAAATTTGTTTGTCAATTCCTATAAGTCTTTTTGAATTCACTAACCGCACTTGACCCAACCTCTTCAACACATAATCAACTATTTTTTCTACAAGAATTGCATCATTCCTATGGAAAAATAGAGGGAAATTGTTTATTATAGAAATATTAAAATTGAAATAAGATTATTATTCAAGTTAAGATAATATGAGTTCATTGTTCTTATTATTAAGATTAAGATTATTTGGGAATTATTTAATTTCAAAATATATTTTTTGAAAAAAATTATAAAGGTATACTAAATTCTGTATTTTATATATGTATTTAATTTGTATATTTTACATATAAAAATATATTTAGATTTAGATTTAAATAAGATAAGATCAAGATGATATTAAAATTATAATTAAGATCAAAATTTAGATTATGTGTTGTGAATATTATATTAAGATTAAGATTAAGATGATTTTGTAATTATTTAATTTTAAAATTATGAATAAAATACTTTTTATGGACAAACAGTAAATATATACTTAAATTATTCTTCATACATTTATTTTGTAAATTATTGAGATATAGCTATAAATAGAGATTATTTAATTTAATAAAAATAAACTATTTTTTTTATATACTTAAATATATCTTATATACAATTTTTGTTACGTAGATAGAAATAGAAATTAAAATTAAGATTAAGACTAATATTAAAATTAAGATTAAGATTAATGTAAGTTTAAGATATATAATGTGAGTTTGTTGTGCATCTTATTAGATCATTTTTAAATTATTAATTAAAATATTCTTTTTCTGAAAAAATAATAAAAATATATCAAATTATTAAACAATCATATCGTTTTCTGTTATTCTTACTTTATTTTCTCTATCTTTCTTTCATAAAGCAAACAATAACTAACTCAAATAGTGGTAAAATTACAATAAATTGCAATGGATATGTTTTTGAATAAGTTAGGTGTTAGATGTGTTTTATCAACCATAATGGTTAAAAATATAATATATTAATATTTTAATTATATATTTGTGATTATGTGAGTTTAAGGAGTTGTGACACAAAATTTGTCATTTATGTGAGTCTTCTAATATGTTAAAATTATAATAAGGTTATTATTATTATTATATATTACAGAGATTATGTTGACTTTTCTTTAAAAAAAACAAAAACAAAAACAAATAGATTATATTGACGGATTCGACGGTGGAGGAGATGCCCTCATCTTGAGATGTCCGGTTGTTGACTTTTCTTGTTTGCTAAAATTATTACCAATATGACCTCGATATTTGCTTTAGATAGATATAGGATTAGAGTTAGTTATATTAGTCCTAAGTTAATTAAATTAGTTTTAATAATTAATTTCACACTTATTTTTTAAAATTTTATTTTTAGTTATACTTAATATTAATATTTTACATATTTTAATATATACTTTTTTTATTTATACTATATAGTAGTACTTGTTAGGAACAACATATACAAAAATTAACAGCAGAAAAATATTGATAATTTAATTAAAATTGAAGATTTAAACAAAACTTACCAAAATTTTGATGAATGAAAACCTGAGATATTTCCAGATTTGCTCAAAGCATATCTCCAACCAAGCACATTACTACTGGCATTAGTATACTTTTTTTCAAGTTCATCAAATGCATCTGCATAAACTCCACTTTGACGCCTTACATTTGTGGGGTCCACTTTGTAGAAAACAGGCAACACAGTCTGTCCATCTTTCTCTCTACACTCAATAATTTTCACAAGTTCATCCAAACACCACTCTGAAGAAGCATAGTTTGGAGAGAATATGACTAAAGAAATCAAAGATGTTTCAATTGCTTCAAAAAGGGCTTGTCCTATTTCATTTCCTTGTTCAAGTTTCTCATCTATGAAGGCAACAATTTTCTTTTGCTTAAATTCTTTAACTAAATGACCAAGAAAAACTTCACGGATATCTGGGCCCCTAAAGCTAACAAAAACATCGTACTTATGAATTTGAGGAACATTAGATTGAGATATTAATGGATAGGATTTTTTTGGGTCTAATGTTGTTGTTGTGTTTACCGTTTCACCCTTCAAACTTGACATAAACAAAAGACATACAAAAAGTAAACGTAGTACTATTTGTTTGGAGAACCTTGGGAAGAAGAACATGTCATTGGATTTGGATACTTGATTCATTTGCACTTTGGATCTTCCTTTGTCTCCACTCTTGTACTCTACATAAAATAGCCACAACAAAAGAAAATTAAAGAGAGAAATAGAAAGAAATTAATTAAGATCAAATAAACCACAATACATACATTAATTACCTTGCTTCGATGATTTACCTATTGAATGACTTGTATGGATGGTCGTCTATATATATGAAGATCAGATTTAATTACTCTTTTTTTCTTTGACCAAATACTTATCTTTTTCTTTTTGAATAGAAAATTTAACTACTCTTCGTCGTGTGTCGGAAAAATGAATTAACTAGAAGAAATTGCTAGTGTAATTATAATATTCGTTCAGACGGTAAGGGCGACTCATGTGTTGATTTTAACTACTCTTACTCGTATAGTTTCGATTGCCAAGCCATACAAAATACTCCCTCCATTTTCAAATATATTAAACGCATAAAAAATTTGTCTCTAAACTTATATATATTTTTAAATTATTAATATATTTTATCACTTATTTTTTAAATAAATTTATGGTTAATATCTTTCAGTATCTTAAAATATGAAATGTCAAAATTATATAAATACAACAAATATTTTTAATATATTTATATACTAAATATATTATCAGTTTTTTAATAATAGTGAAATATATTAAATGAGCTTATATTATTTATATTTAGGAACGGATGGTGTACAAAGTTATTAAGAGTTTGTCTTGATTAGATTCAATAGTCAATGCCTTTTATTATTTTATTATTGTTAACAATGCCATTGAATTTCGAAAGAAGTTAATGGGAAATGATTTCAATTAAACTCCAAAATCTAACAAGATTATCGTTGAACATGATGTCAGGTAAAGATTTTATGCATCCAAGAATGGAGGTTATCTGGAAACATGTTGATGCTCCACACCAAGCATATGGATTCTCTTCGTTCACATATCTTAGGATTTTTTTTATTCGATTTTTCGGTAGTAACTACTATGCAACCTTAAAAACGAAAAATATAATTATTTGTCTAGTTTATTTTTTTACAATCACTGGCTTTGTTTGCATCGATTAATATTTTGTATAATCTATTTTTTCTCGCGCAATAAATAATTAATAGGGTTTAGAGATGATATACTGTGGGTTTAAAAATCATACCCCGATATATAATAAAAAATCAAAATATGTTCATATAAATTTATTTTATAACTATAATTTAAAGATAATAATTAAATATTGCATTCTAATTAAATATTAATGTAAAAAAATTACGGATGTATATCATATTTTCTCTAATCAATATGAAAAATTAGTATAATTATTAATTCTTACATGGAGAAGGTTATGCAAGTTAGAAAGAAAGAAAAAATGTCCATTTAGTTATATCACGTGTCTTATCGGCGTGTTGGGGTTGGGGTTGTTCTAGCCCTATTCATGGAAAAAACTCCAAAATATTATAATATCATAATATATGAAAATCTCACCAACGACAAAATAATCAAGTTTGTGGAAAAATATCACTTTCCCTTTGGGTATTACCCAGAAGCGCGTATCTCGTTGCAGGGATGTTGATGCCGCGTTAAAAATCAAATGCTTTGCAAACTATTTTTAAGTAAAGAAAAAGAAACATATGATATGATTCATTATATATGTTTCCGATTAATTTGTCAAAGTGAATGATACTCAAATGATTTGATATAATAATAAAAAGACTAATTTGTTGGGGGTGGATTTAAATCCATGATTTATTTATTTTTTAGAAGAGATGATAAATTTTTATTATAATTAATTTACACTAATATTGAAATTTTATATTTAAATTCGAGATAAGACGTCTAATATAACAATTTTAAGATAAAACTTAAGGACAAATCCACCGTATTTTAAAATGGAATACATTAATCTTTCACCTTAATTTAAATTAAAAACATTGCGCTGGGACTAGCCTTTTGCACCATTGAGACAACCCTTGGCTTTCACACATGTATATGTGGACATCAACTTACTAAAAAAGAGTTCTTCCAACAATTCATAATAGATATTTCCTCCATCTCATAATAATTATGTTATTTAATCATTTCACACACACTCATATATATATATATATAAAAGATATAATACTATTTTTATTAAATTATCATTATTATATATTGATATATTATCAATATTATAAATATGTATCATAAAATATATTATATTGGAAGTAATGAAATAATATTAATTAAATGTACCATTAGAAAAAAGTGTATTAGCAATTCAAATGGTCATTCATTTTGCGACAATTTTTTTACAAAATTAGTTATTTAGTGAGGGATGAAAGGAGTACTAAATATTTCACAAATTCAATCGTCAATTAGAATGAATTGACAAGAACAAAAACAATGTTTTATTCAAAATTCATTTTGGTCCTTTATTTTTATAACATTATACAAATTGATCATTCTAATAAATGAGTGTTGAGCTGACCAAGTGACCGCTAACATTATTATGTGACTTCAATGACATGTTCAAAAATTATTGATATGAATTTCTTTCTCAAAATCCCTAATTTAAATTAGGGTTCATATTATTTGCCATCAAATCCCAATTTTTTTCCTTTTATATAGTAGTAGCACCAACAATTTAATTGAATTACAACAGAAGATAAGATACAGGTTGATCCAATATATATTGAGGTTCAAGACAAGAAGGAAGTTTAGTACAGCTTGTGCAGCCATGTACAAGGAAGGGAAGTTTGTGCGGCCCAAGTGCAAAGAAGGATGGTTGTGCGGCCTTGTGCAAGAAAGGGAGGTCCACGAGGCCCTATGCAAGAGTGGAATGTCTGCACGAATCAAATTGAAAGACAATGGAACGAGCTTCCAAACAGGAACGTTTCGCACGAGAGGCAACAAGAGAAGTGGAAGTGAACATAGGAACACCTTTACCGACTGTAACAGAAGTCTTGTTTCCCTCATCCTCAGCAATCCTCTACTCTTTATTAGTGCGGTGTTCATCGGCGATAAATAGAGTCATCCTACAAGATTTTGCACAACAAAGAAATGAAAAATAAATTATTATTGAGGTAAAATGCAAAATCAAATCGAAGTTCGGAGGACTACCAAGAAGTACGCAAAAAAATAAAGTAAACAGATATACGAAGAAGAGATGCAAATTCATTTTTTTTATGCCCTACATTCAGTAAATCAGTTGCACTAATGCTGCTCATTGTACTCAAAATGGCAATGTCGGTCAGCTCCTCATCTGAAAGGGACAACTAGGAGATACCTATTTCAAGTTCTAGGTCCAAGTGAGAGGAAATAACTCTCGACAATTGTAACACCCCAATTTTTATAATAACTATTTTATTAATGAAATAAGATTTTAAATAATTAATTTGATATTAATATTATTTTAGAATATATGTTGATAGATTTTATGATTAATTTCTGTTATATGGATATTTTCTATGACGTGTTAGTTTGATATATATTATATTATATTATATTAAATGAGTGATATAAATAATATATTTTATTTTATTATTTTATATGTTTTTTTAAAAGTAATTGTATTTTAGTGTAATATTTTAAAGAATAAGATTTCATGCGATTTTATATTTCAATTATTTAGAACTATTTTCTATTTTTAGTTATTTATTTTATAAATAATTATCTTGAGATAGTAGTGATATTGTGTTTGATTTAATTTATTTTTATATACTTGTTATGACGTTGTGATTTTATATATATTTATTATGATTTAGTAATTAATATAAAATGTAGATGTTATATTTATTTATTTTATAATTTCGACTATTCACTAATGATGGTAATGTTTTAATTTGAGTATTTGAAAAAATAAGTATTATTATAATGTTTATTTGGAATATAATAATTTTGGTTATTAATGTATTTTAAAAGATTAATTATTTTATAAAATATTAGTTTTAGAAAAAAAGAAGAAGAAGAAAAGAAAGGAACGTATAGGAAAAGAAAAGAAGAAGAAGAAACGAAAGGAACCCTCTTCCTCTCACATTCATTCCATCAATTCCTTGTTATTTGAATCGATCCCAACTTCTATCCCACACAAAATCGGCCACTGAATCCATTTTTGGCATCAATTTTATCAATCGTGGCTCCGTTTCATCATAAACAGCTGCGCTATTTTTCTTGGGCGAGCTGTTTTTGGCCGATTCCGATCAACACGTTTGTCGTATCAAAAAACTGACATCGTTTTTGGATTCCTCTTATCGAAACCTTCAAGAAGCACTACTCATTTGCATTTTTCGGTGAAGTTGACGTCAAACCCTTCCGGCGCTCCGACGAGTCGGTGAGACTTTTTCTGCAGTTTTTTCTCTTCGTTTTGACTCTATTTTTGCTCCAAAAATTATTATTAATTATTTAACATTGATTTTTATGCTCCGCATAATTTATCAATCACGTCTCAGAGATTTTGTGAATTCGCCGTTTATTTGGATTTGCTCGCTGTACGTCCTCTACGGTTGCTGTTGAAAACATCCATTGATTTCTTTTATTACAGAAAGCGTCTAACTAAGGTAAGGGGTGAGAGAGCGTTTAAATTCATGAGTATAATATATTGTGAGATGAACGGGAAAACCGTATTTCCCAACGATTCATCCGGGGCTTGCTACGTACGGCAATAGCCCTTTGAGTGATAAATTGATTAATGTGAAAAATATGGAAATTGTGAGATTAAAATTTGGAATAAAAATATTTATAAAGTGTTGATTGAATTAATTTTGTTAAATGTGTGGTATTTGATATTATCGTGATGTTTGATTTATTTTCGTTAAATGTGTGATATTTGATATTATTGTGATATTGGACGTCGAATGAATTTTATGTATATTTGATTAGAGGAGTTTTGTGATGTGATAATAAAAGATGGATACATTGTGATGAGTTTATGTGATGATGATGATGTATGATTAATGATAGTGATGTTATAAACTTGTGATGAAGATACTGAAGTAACCTCATAATTGATGAAATAGTGATGATTCCAATTTGTGTTTGGGATGATGGTCTTAATGGAGTATCATAGGCCAACGAGGGGAGAAAATAAATATTGAGAATTTTTGAAGTGAAGATTATTTTGTCATCATATAGGTAGGGCCTGACAAGCCTAGTGATTCCGGGGAAGTACAACTGAATTGAGCCTGATCGTGGCGGTCTACTATTGAGCCTTAAGGCAAGATTGTTAGACCTTGGAAGTATTCGGGTGGGGAATTCCTAGGTGACTTGGAGGTAGCACTCCAAATGTCGGGAGCTACCACGCAACACACGTTTACCTCGACTGTCGCGTATATGTGTCTCGGGTTGAGTTGAGCGGATCTATGAGGATAGGGCCAATTTGAATTGTCCGCCCACCGGGATGGTGGCATAGTATCAAGTCTCCTAACCAAGTACTTCAGAGTTAGAATGGTACCACATTGTGAAGTAGAGTCTAAGCTCATGCATAGCATTGCATCTTCTTGTGATTGTTTTGTTGTGATTAATATGTACCGTGTGCGATAATAATTTCTTTTAGATGATTTGATGTTATAGTGAAATATATTGGTTTCTCGTTAGTGATTTTGACTTTATAATGTGATGTTTCTTTTCTTGAAGAATGTTTGTATAATGATACGGTTTATTATGATTGATTGCGTGTTCTTCTTACTTATATTATACTATAAACATGATTTCAAAACTCACCTCCTTCATTGTTTGTGTTCGTCTGGCTTGGCCCTGCGTTTGCAAAATCGCAGTTATTACAGGTTAAAAAGTCTTGAAGTTCAAATTTGGGAGAAACTCCGCTCTGATATGTGATACCGGGAATTAAGGGTTGTAATTTATATTTCACTTTCACTTGTTTAATTAGAAAAGACCTTTTGTATGAAAACCTTATAAGTACTAGTAAGTTTTTGGAATTAAATCAAGAAATTATAGTAAAGTCAAGTTCATTGAGATTGCATTGTTTTAATTAAGGAATAAAGTTAAATTTTTACGTGTGTATTTAGAGGAACGTGATATCATAAATTAGTTATAAAAATTCTTATTTTCTTGAAAACATATTTTCTTTATCCGCTGCGAACTAAAAAAAAATCTAGTATAAATTATTTTATATGTTGTTTTGGCTTTTAGGGTGTCACAACCACCATCATCATTCTTAAAGTGTTTAAATTGATCGAATCAAAGTTTCAATGAGGTGATGAAAGGGAAGTTGTTCACAAAAAGCCAAGTCATAGGTGTGCTCTTATTGACTTGGAGGAAATGTAAAAACTTGCAAACGAAAGGTTACACACCCAAATCTCTACATAGAATTTCAAAGGCTTTCACAAAAGCGCACATGTTTTGGTGGAATTGTGACGGAATAAATATTTTGAGCTTATCAAATAGTACAAATAAATTGAGCGCCCGAAATCCTCATCAAGTGGCAGTGCACACACCATCTCATTGAAATTGCACTAGAAGAGCTCAAAGCAATTTTTGTGAGTCAAATTCTAGTAACAAAGTCAAAAAGATGTATTATGATTTGCGTCGACGTACGTCCTCAGCTACCCACTCAAAACTATCATGTGTGTGAGGAGCAATGGGGATTGCATATGGACCAAACGAGTCATCTTCTTCATTGTAATATTGATCTCTCCTCATAACAATCCTTGGAATAACATAACAACTTTAATCAAGAGGAAAGTGAAGGGAACGTATAATGGTCAAATATATAGAGGAAACGAACACATATTACAAGGTGGACCATGCGGCCATGTGCAGTGTTGGAGTGGTCTTGCAAACATGTTCAATATGGAGAGGACCGCACGACCACGAGTAGTAGAAGGTGGATTGTGCGATTGTGTGCAATAGGGATAGGGATGTGCGACCAGAGTGTATGCATGGGAAAATATTGATGAACGTCCAAAGTGTATGCATGTGGATAAGCGGATCAACAGCAAAGCCAAGGCATGAGTATCAAAAACCAAGCCAAGGAACACAGATGTGTGATCAAGTGTAGATGTGTGAGTGGAATATTTGAAGATTTATGGATTCGTCCACCTAATCGAGAAAGGAAGAGATGAAGACTTGTGGACTCGTCCACTTAATCAAGGCTGGAAGATTTGAAGACTTATGAACTCGTCCACCCAATCAAACTTGAAGAGCATCAGACTTGTACACATATGCACAACCAAGCCAAGTGACGCTAATACACGACCATGTGTAGGCACGTAGGTGAAAGATTTGAAGACTTGTGGACTTGTCCACTCAGTCAAGGCTGGAAGAGATGAAGCCTTGTCGACTTGTCCCCTCAATCAAGACTGGAAGAGATGAAGATTTATGGAGTCGTCCACTTAATCAAGATTGGATGATTTGAAGACTTGTGGACTCGTCCACTCAGTCAAGACTATAAGAGATGAAATCTTATGGACTCATCCACTTAATCAAGACTGGAATATTTAAAGACTTGTGGACTCATCCACACAATTAGACTTGAAGAGCATTAGACTTGTACAAAGATGTGTGACCAAGCCAGGGCCTGCTAATGCACTGCCAATCTAAGGCTTTAGCTTTAGCTTTTTATAATAGGAAAACGTTCTGGCCTAAAATTAAGTGCAAGGGGCTGTATCTTCATTTTTTCTAAAATTGCATTGTATTTGTACAAGTGATGCTTTCAAATTAGCGATGAAAACTACTTATTAAAATGTCTAATATATGGCACCTAAAAACATATGGAGTAACATAACAACCAATCAAACAAGATCATAAAAAATTCCACCAAATCCGATAATTTCATAATCATATATTATATCAAAAGAGAAGTACTTCTAAAGTGTTGATGGCAACATTAAGTAAAGTAGGAAGCGCTCTACTTCCAACATACACATCTCCCTCCCACATAATTTCTTGTAACGGATTTCAAGTTTTGGAATTTTAATCCCCACCCTATATTGTATTGCATTACACTACCATCACAATTGTAAATGCAATCAAAACAAAATTACTACTATCATAATAAACAATATTGATATATCATATAATAATATCAATTCTCTCTTGTGGTATGTCTATCCGATCACTAATTGTCTATTGGATAATAACCAACGACCAATCAATATATTGTTTAATAGACTACATAAATAAACAAACATGTCTTATCTATCTCTAAGTTTTTTGAGAAAGTTGTCATTGTCTTCTTTGACAAACTTAAGGATGGTCTCCATCAAGAGTTTTTTTGTCATGTAAACCAAGTTTAGCAACATCAACTCAATCATGCACAACTTTTCCATTTTCACCAACGTGTTTCATTACACCTTTTCTCATGCGCTCAATGGCTGCCCAAGTGAGGTGGTACTCATCATCCTCCTGTGTGTGTCAATCACTCCACTCGAACACATCCGACTTTGCGGTCGTGGTCGCCGTCTAAACATCCTTGAAACTAGTCGATGTCCAACTCTGACGATTACTCATCAATATTGCCATGTCCCCGATAACAAATCCATGATATAAATTTCTCCAACTAAATAATTTAATTCTCACTGGATATAACTATATAATTAAGAGCAACTTCTTATATCTCACGTGGATGCGCGACCAATCCAAGTCATGCAAATGTGTGACCATTCATAAACGCGTGGGTGGAAGATTTGAAAACTCGTGGACTCATCTACTCAATCAAAACTGGACGAGCTGAAGACTTGTGGACTTGCCCATTCAATCAGACTGGAACAATTGAAGGCTTGAATGTGGATGTGCGACCAAGCTAACGCACGTGGATGCACGACCCAACATAGGCATATGAGTGGAAGATTTGTGGACTTATCTCATCCATTTAATCAAACTCAAAAATCTGAAGACATAAGACTAATAGCGATGAGGACTAGTGGACTCGTGCACTCAGTTATACTTGAAGATTTGAACACTCAAGACTACAAAAGTTGAAGCCTCGTGGACTCCTTCGTTCGATCATACTTGAATGCTTAAAGATCCAATAGTGGAAGACTTGTGGGCTCATCCACTCGGTCACATTTGAAGATCCAAGAGCATAAGACTT
The DNA here is from genome assembly GCA_037974295.1 of Cicer cuneatum. Taxonomy (NCBI): domain Eukaryota; kingdom Viridiplantae; phylum Streptophyta; class Magnoliopsida; order Fabales; family Fabaceae; genus Cicer; species Cicer cuneatum. The sequence continues at coordinate 69,671,875 of JBBPBO010001985.1, read as the reverse complement.
GTGGACTCCTCCACTCAGTCACACTTGAAGACATGAAGAGTCCAAGAGCAGAAGACTTGTGGACTCCTCCACTCGGTCATACTTGAAGTGAAGAATCAGAAGTGGAGATTTGATAAGCAAGAAAAACGTGTACGCCCTAAAGGGCTTGACGCTTTGTGGATTATGGACTGGATGGAGTATCCATGACAGAGAAGACAATTACTGGCCCAAAATGAGAATGTTTAGATTGGGCTCATTGGACTCTAAAAGGACACAACCCAACACATAGAATGATGTGACACTCAACTTAAACAGCTCAACTTTGCAAGGATGACGTGACTGTGAACCTGTACAGGTTACCAAGTGGAACGTCTGTACACTCAGTTATCCTTAAGACAGGGTGGCATGTCTGTGCACCTAGTCATCTCTAGAGCAAGTGGAACATTACTAAGACTGGAGGTTGGACTAAATGAACCTAAACCATGAAGACCCATTTCTTAAGGAAGATCTACCTATAAAAGGGGAATAGACAACTAGGTTAGGAACTATTTAGCATATTCGTGAACAATACATTATTCTACTAGAGAACACTTTGAACATATTCTCGAGAGCTTCTAAGGTTTTATATTATTGTATTTCTTATTTACATACGTGAACATTATGCAATTTCTTTTTCTTATTAACACACTTTATATTCCTTATACAACTCTTTTATATTTTACACTCTTGAATAAATTTTATTAAAATCTACCACCCAAAAAAAACCTTAAAAACCCGAAGGTTGTTGAAGGGTGCCTAAAGATTAGGGGAGATAATACAAGTGTTTTAAATTAAATAACGTAATAGAAATTATGTGTATATAAGTAAATATTGTAGTGCACTAATAGGTGGTCTACTATGTGATAATGCTTAATGTTTTTTTGAAATGTTAACAATAACGAAAATATTTTTCAAACATACTTCCTCTATAGTAAATGACTCATTTGCAAAAAAAATGTCCTAAAATGAATTATCTTTTCAGTTCACATTTTCTCAATTGTACATGTTAATTAATACTACATGTATTACTTTCAATGTAATATAATTTCACTTTGCATTTATGAAATATCGATAATATATATTTATGAAATATCGATAATAAAAATAATTTGATAAAAATAATATTATCTCTATTTTATTTTTACATACATATATTTTTTTTAATATGTAAAATGATCAAATAATTTATTTATTATGAAACCAAGAAAAGAGTATAAGTGAACAATTTTCCTTAGGGTTCGCGTCTTTACATATTATGTTTATGTAGAGATAATTGTAATTTTATAAGGGAGTGGAGTTAGTGTAGATAGCAGAAAAGGGGGTGAGGTAGCATCTACAACGCAAAAATGTAAGAGTATATATACATATATATGGCCCAACGAGAAAGCCATATTAATTCTGAGCCCAAAAATTAGTTCAATCTCCTCAGACCTACGCTCTCTCTCTCTCTCTCTCCGAGAGCATTTGCGACATCGTGTGTGACTGTATTTCCGGTAAGCTGGCTTGTTTTTCTTCATTTCTCATAAAAGTAGTATGCTTCAACTTCGTTAATAATCACCTTCTTGTGTTAATTACAGGTAAAGTAAAAAATTAGTGAAAATGGGTATCATTGAAAAGATCAAAGAAATTGAAGCCGAGATGGCTCGGACTCAGAAAAACAAAGCCACTGGTAATTATTGGGAATTTTTATGTATTTTTTTTCAGTACATATATTGGATTGTAAATTTTAATTACTTGCAGTTAAAAAAAAAAGAGATTTTTATTATTGGGTGTTTGTTATTTCTCCCACCTTTTAAATTAGCTTATTTAATTGATTAATGATCGATGTTTTTGGGATGATAAGTGCATTTTGAATTTATCTACTATGTAGAGTATCATCTTGGGCAGCTCAAGGCAAAGATAGCAAAGTTAAGGACACAGTTGTTGGAGCCTCCAAAAGTATGGCAAAAAAAAATAATATTAATTTCTCCTTCTCGAAATATTTTGGGCTCACCTTTAAAGTATATGCATTAGCAAGCATGATTTCATGGAATTTAGTATTAGATGTTTCATGTTTTACAATGACTACCAACATTATGTTTGTCTGAGTGGAATTAGATTTGGATTCCTTAAGCGAGGTCTCACATTCGAGCCTCATGATTTAAAATAGTTTCACATTGACTCAGGCCCTAAACTTTTATCATTTTAGCTGTACTATTCTTGGGCTACTGAAGAATGTTTATCCTGTCACATTGTTTCGTTAATCATTAATCATTAATGATATAGCTTACGTATATATAAGTATATAACAATAACAAATGCCTATAGGGACCATTGGTAGATTTCCTCTGTTTGTGGTCTTAGTTATCTCAGTTATAGTTTTTATTTTAGGAGTAATAGATTTATTTAGAATTCTCATCTCAGTTTATGTCTACTTGTTTGAAGGCATAGAAGGATGGAGAAATATAATTTGGAGGGTAATGTTTGTTTTTGTGATGTGTATGGAAAGGGTGTGTTGTCAGATTCTTCAATAAAAAACCCATTTCCCTTGTTTTTTTGGGTGATTCAACTGTTTTATTGGCTTTTATCTTTGTGGGTAGCACATCAAATATTTAGGTGATTTCTCTTACTGATATAAATTGCATTTGTGAAATGCTGTTACTTTTTGTTTATCTTCCAAATGGTTTTTTGTTTGTCCTTTTTTTTATTTACTTTTGGAGGATTTGTTAACCTTGTATTTGTAATCCCTGTATTTGTCCTAATCAACTCTCCTCCTACTATGATGATAATTATTATTGAAGTTGAGGAATTCGTGTAGTAAATTTTCGCTTTTCGTTTTTGGTTCAACATGCCTAGGTTTCTCAATTATTTGTCTGCCACAACTTGCTGTCCTTCTGTACACATTTTGATAAAGTGTCCCATCTTGTTCTCAAATTATTATGTAATAGGGTTCAAGTGGAGGTGGAGACGGATTTGAAGTTACGAAATTTGGCCATGGACGTGTTGCACTTATTGGGTTTCCAAGGTCCACCTTCCAAAATAATTATCTTCCCAATTTATGTATTTTATTTACTATTTATTTCTAAATTACTTAAAATCGTATTGGCCTTCATTTCCTCAAATGTTTGTATGTGAAATGTAATGTATGCACGCAACTTTGTGTCTTCTATGTGGTATACACATGCCTAGTTTTTTTAACAAAAAAATGTAGCGCTTCTCATGTTTTGCCTTTTCATTCGCCAGTGTAGGGAAGTCAACTCTTTTGACATTATTAACCGGCACTCATTCAGAAGCCGCATCTTATGAGTTCACAACTCTTACCTGCATTCCCGGTATTATACACTATAATGATACTAAAATTCAATTGCTTGATCTTCCTGGAATTATCGAGGGTGCTTCTGAAGGCAAGGGGCGTGGTAGACAGGTAAAACTGAAATTCCTTGTTTATATCATTCCAGTAATCGCATGTATGGTATTTTTTGCACCTACAAATTGATATTCAACTTGCAAACAATGTTGTTATATTTCTTTATATACATCCAAGGTGAGTACTGATTATATTATGGTTCTTGGTTCTTTAACTTATTGCCGTGGGAAACATGGCTTTGTTATATTAACAGTGAAAGGATTTTTGTTTGGTGAATGCTTTCTCAGGTTATTGCTGTTGCTAAATCTTCAGATATTGTATTGATGGTTCTTGATGCCTCCAAAGTAAGTGCAATATGGCATTTTCCAAAGTAGTATATTCACTCTTTTTGTTGTTAGTATTGCTAGGTAGATGATAAAATTATATTTTGGCTGTTGCAGTAAATTACTGTTCTGACTATGGATAAAATTAATACATATTCTAGGATAGTGTTGACTTATTAAACACTATTATTAAAGACACTCATCAAACAGGCCTTGAAATGCATCTGGTTGCTTTTTCATTGTGCAATATTGTGTGTTATCACTTTAGTTTTTCTTTGTAAATATAAAAAATATAAATTACTTTGATAACTCATCTAGTCAATTATATAAGATCACCATATTACTGGGTATGTTTTTAACTTCTTACTCCACTTGGTAAGCAATGAACGTGAGTTCAATATTTTTTTTTCTCCCTTTCTTTTCATTCCTTTAATCATTTGTATTTATTAGGTAATTAGGTAATCTCAAGTCCTAAAAAATAGTAAATAAAGAGTGATACTACTCGCCTTATAAATCATTTTTGTAACTTGTAAGGATGATTTAGGTTGAGTATAAAAACTTAATATGGTATCAGAGCTTATCGATTCGGGTGACCCACCATATTATCTATGCGCCAAATTCAATAGTGTTTGTCTTGAGGTGTACTGGGTAAAACTCAAGTCCCGAAAAATAGTTTAAAAAGAATGACACCCATCACTTTACTAGTCTATTTTATAGGGTTGAATTTACTTAACTCAAATTTTAAGAGTATTGTTTCAGGCCTAGCACCATGCAAGTTGTTATACCACAATTCTCATGTATCTTCTCTTTCTTTTGGTGATCTTTTTCCTAAATCCATGTTGCTTGTGGAATTGCTTCACATTGTGTTTTGGATAGACGACTTTTGGTATTGAATTTTAAATTGCTAAACTTTCAATTTTCTAGCCATGACTTTTTTTCTTTATGTGTTCAGAGTGAGGGTCATAGGCAAATATTGACTAAGGAGCTGGAAGCTGTGGGTTTGCGGTTGAATAAGAGACCACCTCAGGTAAGTTAGTGCGTGAAGGGATATTATTGGATACATGACACGAGACCTATATATTATATGTGGGTTCTAGTTGTATTATATATTGTTTCTCACTAATTCGGGGCTTTATATTTCTTTGCAGATATATTTTAAAAAGAAAAAGACGGGGGGCATTTCGTTCAACAGCACTATGCCTTTAACTCATGTGGATGAGAAGCTTTGCTATCAGATTCTACACGAGTACAAAATTCACAATGCGGAGGTATGTAGCAAACTTTAAAGTGATAGCAGTTGTAATTCAGTTCTAGGGACCTGTAATTATGGGATATGATAATTATGCAGTTCTAGTCACAAATGTTAAATTTGCATTTTTACTATCGGCCCAGTATGTTTAAGCATGGCTAGTTGGTGATATAAGTATGATATGTTTTCCTTTAGGCCACCTCTGATAAAACCTTGAGATGTTACACAACTGTGATATCATTTGGCAAGTGATCATTTAATCAATTGCTTTGTGATAAAACCTTGAGATGTTACATAACTATGATATCACTTAATATGTTTTGCTTAACAACAATTATTATTCTATTTAAGGAAAAAAAAACATACGTTGTTTTGCTTCCTGAAAATAAATAATGAATTCCTTTGTTTTGATTTCTTTATGCCCTGCATTTTATTTACATATTCTTCAATCATATCTTACTTTAACTGAATTTCTTAGTTTTGATTTCATTTAGTCCCCTTTTATTATCTGTATATAACTATTTAATTTAATGAATCTGTATTGCGAGTTTAATATCTGCCATCACTTGTTCCTTTTCATCAATATCTTTCAAAGTAACATGAAGTTTCATACCAATCAATATCAGACTGACCGTTATTTTGTGTATTGTAGAATGTTGACCTATCTAGGCTAGTCATGATATAATTGGCTTTTTCCGGTGATATAACCATTCCATCTTTATAGATTACATAATTTTCTTTATTAAATTTATCATAGTATAATTAAGTTAAATTATTTGTTCTGATCTAAATTACCCACCTATAACAAGGGAGCTAGCTGACAACTTCAATTTTCAGATCCTTTTCCGTGAGGATGCAACAGTGGATGATTTCATCGATGTCATTGAAGGAAACCGTAAATACATGAAGTGTGTATATGTCTACAACAAGATAGATGTTGTCGGTATTGATGATGTGGACAGATTATCCCGTCAACCTAATTCTGTTGTCATTAGCTGCAATTTGAAGGTAGGCACATATTTTTCAGTGTCAACAGAAGAATATGAGATACAATAAAGTTTTGCCGATTATTTTTAAAAAATATTCTGGAAATTATAGTACATGAAGCAATTGTTTTATATGTCGGTAACACTCATTTTCTATTTTTTATGCTTACAGCTTAACTTAGACAGACTACTTGCAAGGATGTGGGATGAGATGGGTCTGGTTAGAGTTTATACAAAACCACAAGGCCAGCAACCTGATTTCAGTGATCCAGTGGTTCTTTCAGCTGTATGTTGCATCATGATTATTCTGATTTTGAACAGAAGTACTCCTTATTCTATTTAACTATGACTTTAATTTTGATACACTCTCAGTGTAAAATGATATTTATATTTTATACTGTCAACAAATCACAACCAATCATAAATGATTTTAGAATTACTTATGATTAAAGTCAAAGATTTATAATGATCTAACGGTTTTTAATAATTGACAGTGCAAAAACATTATACTGACGGTATATATAAATTTAATCTTTAAACTACTTTGAAAACCTTTGGTTGCTTTTTGTTTTAATCTTCTTATCCATCTTATAGATATATCACTTTCTTTGGCAATTTGTTTTAGGATAGAGGTGGCTGCAGTGTAGAAGACTTCTGCAACCACATACATAGAAGTTTGGTGAAGGATGTGAAGTATGTTCTGGTCTGGGGTATAAGTGCTAGGCACTATCCACAACATTGCGGCCTTAGTCACGTTCTTCGTGACGAGGATGTCGTTCAGATTGTTAAGAAAAAGGTTACAAATCTACCCTTCATCTTGTTTTGTGTTGTCTAACTGATTGGTGCATCATTGTTAAAATCGTATGTCCTTTACTTGTTGCTTGCTGAACACATGTATATTTGTGATGATGATTGATGAGAGATTGAATATGTATGTGTCCTTCAGGAAACTGACGAGGGAGGAAGGGGTCGATTCAAGTCACATTCTGACGCTCCTGCTCGGATATCAGACAGACAGAAGAAGGCCCCACTGAAACAATAGTTATATATCAAACTGGCAATGATTTTGTTGAATTGGCATGTGGAAAATGAGTGGAGGTTGGTGATATATTCAGAAGCAAAAGTTGTGTTTTTTTGGTTCCTCTTCCAACATAGGATTAAATGTTCCTCCGTTGCACCTAAAAAAGTTGAGCACCTATGTTTTCACACTCATGTGTTGTAATTTTGTTCACCCTTTCAACAATAGTTTTTGTTAATCTATGAAGTCTGCATAATGACTTGAGAAATAGAAAGTAAAGGAAACATGCACTGCATCTTGAAAAAAAACTGATCATTATTTGTGATTGCCTTTCTCCGTATCCAGCTTTGAAGTAGTCCTACCCTTAGGCTTTAATCTCCTGAACTTTGCTTAGACCTTACTATTTCCAAAAATATTAAGGTCAATCACAGTTACAGATGCTGTCACAGCTGTGATTATGTCTTAAAAAAACCAAAAATTGAATCAAACTGTTAAACCAAACAATGCTGAAAAGAACCGAACTGTGACAAAGTACATGAGTTGAATTTGATTTGGTTTGATTTATTGATTTTTAGATATCAATTAATAATAGCAATTTGGTACAGTTTGGTTTGAAAAGGATTGTTCAATTTTCTGTTAAGGTGGTTACAGTTTAGTTCAAAAACACCAAACCTTTATAACAGTTCGGTTGGGAACGAATCACTAACAATTCGATTCAGTTTTACCGAACAGTTGTAATAATTTGGTTTTTCTTTACCTAATTCTGAATTAGATACACTATAAACAGTCTTAGTTGCAACCTCTTTTAGCTCTCCCTTACCTCGAAATATCGCTGGTGCTTAAGAACTTGCAACAACAGTTTGTTTTTGTATGATCATATAGTCTTTGTCCCAATTTTCGAGTCTGCAGAATTGTCGCTTCAATTGTGTACCTTTTTTTGTTGCTTAGGCATTTATGCATGCTTCTTGATATTATTTGTCTTCATGCTTCTTCCTTGTCTACTGGTTTTATTTGTCTTCTTTGGTTTGGTTTAGCAACTCATTTCAGGTTGCAAGTTGTTGAATCAAAATTATGTTTTGTTCATGTGGTTCAATTTGACAAGGTTTTGCTTCTGATTTTGGTTTGTTTATTACTATTAAAAAAGTGATTCTAATTTTTTCTTATTATTTTCTCTCATCATTTTATCTAAAATTCTACAACTTCAATAGATCTGTCTGATACAAACACATAACTTAAAGAATTGCAGACACAATTTTGCCAAAAAAATATTAATAAATGAGAAGCCCAAAAGAAAAGAAAAATGGAGGATGTGGACTCCACTTTTCTCTAACTAACTACATTGATAGATCTAATTAAATTTTGAAACATGTTCTTCATACATTATATTTCTACACTTCGTTTCCATTTTTTTAAGTCAAGAATGAGTGCAAAGACATCACAATAGTAATAAAAAAAATTTCAACTAAATTAACAGTACAAACACTAACAAAGACTTGGCGAGGCAACAACCAAATCCAAGAAAGACTTGTTTAACTCAATAATCTGGAAGAAAAAACTCATGTAATATTATCCCTTCTAAATCAATTAATAATTGTCTGAAGAGGGATGCTTTTATTATTATCAAATTTGGATCTATTTCTACAAACTTCAAATTTGGATCTATTTCTATCACTTATTTTAAAAACATTAATTTTCCAAAAAGACATTTATTGTGGTAGAGAGAACAGTAAATAATCATGGGTATAGAGCCTTCCATAAACCATGGATGCTATATTATTCATTCACTGCTAAAAATAATAAAAATCAAATAGAAACTAAAACTAAAACTAAAACCAAAACTAGAAAAAGTACTAGCTAGGACTGACACGTACAGAATATGTATAGTCCAAAACTTATTTAATGAGTGAAACTAAAAATAATTAAAAAAATCTTGTTTCAACTAAACGTCCTTTTCTCTCTTAAGCTCTTTTTATTTTTTTAATTCTCTTTAATTAAAGCTCTTTATCCTACAAAATGTGTAAGTGGATGGATCCTAGGCTTCAAGCAATAATAAAGACTTAACTAAGAATATCATATCCCAACCTACAAAGTCAATTATTGCAACTTTTCATGCACAATGCCACCTTCCATTATTTTATCCTCCTGTTTATATTTATCATCAATAGCCAATTAAATTGTTCATGTTATCAATATGGTGGTGACCGTCAAAATTTGTAATTTAAAGGGACAAAGTTCAATATTCGTGAGAAATATTCGATTAAATATCTCCCTTCTCTTAAATAAATAAATAAATATTCCTTTTTCAAATATATTTCATTTCATTAGAGGAGGGATATTTAATCGAAACATACATTTAGAGACAGTGTATGTTTGGATTTTGAATCAAATCACACCAAAACCACAAGACAGTGTCTAAGCTGAAAATATCACTACACTTGGACCCACACATCTTGTTATTTTGAACGTGTATCCAAAGTCCAAACACGCGCACTAAAACAAATTGTCTATCGTAAATCATATCTAATTATTGACCACTTAAACTCAAGTCTCCTATAAGATGAAATTACCAAGCTAATGTATAACATTGTAAAATCTTTTGCTATAGATCATCCCAAACAAATACTATAATGAAGAAAAATATATCAAAGATACATTAATTAACATCATTGCACATTTAAGAATGATAAAAGACAAACATATAGCCTCCCAGGATTTTAATCATAGCAGTAAGTGTTGGTTAAAGACCACAATCATCAATAAATTATAACATTTATTAAAAAGCAAGTGGTAGTTATTGGATCTTAATCTGAAAACAAAACCAAAAGGAATGAAACAATAACTCACCAACTGATCAAATAGCTAGAGAAACTAAAATAATCTGGACTCAAGTGGTTAATGAGATTCAGTTAAGAACGAATCCTTCAGGAGTATCTGAGTTCGAACCTTAACTGAAAAAATAATTGTTCATACTTTACTTACTTCGGATCAAAATCTGGATTATCAGAGCCCCTTTTTCTTAAGAACCAGAGCGTTAAGACCAAAAAATAAGTAACTAACAGCAAGATCTAAGAAGTTCAATCTTGGAAATTTGATTAACTGGGCCATTAACATGTTTCATTTCATGATGCTAACAGTGTAACAGGAAATCACAACTGTGAAGTCCTTAAATTGATGCTACATTAATTAGATTATCAACTAAATCTCTGTGCCTTCTAAACATAAAAACCAAATATTGAAAAAACTTGACACAGAAGAAACCTTGGAGAAGTTACATTACATATAGTCTCACCAGAAAAATTCATTCCAGCATCAGAAGAAACTTCTTTATATCACTGCCTCATATGAAACCTCAAAATTCAACCCGTTAACTTGATCTAATTCTCTTCTGGTTGACTTTTCCATCAGACTTGAGAGTTCCGCTCGAGTCTCCTTCAGACGAAGCTTCCTGCGACTTGGTAAAAGAACTCGAAAGATCAGCATAAAGATCAACCACCCTTCTGATATTGCTATTCAGCTCTCGAATCAAACCGACATTCCTGCTCAGATTATCAGGCATCCTAGACTCGTGATTTTGGTTTATCTCGTTGATTAAAAGCCGATTTTGATTCAAAATATCTTGTGCTTGCAACAAACTCTTTTGAAAAACTTGTAAAAGTCTGCTATCTACTTGACTTGTATCACCTAATTCTCCAAATATATCACCTTCCATTTCAATTACACTTTTTAGAGCTCAATCAACAAATAATCCTGCAAAAAAATAATCATAACAAACAATAAAATAAAACATGATCAATAAGAAAAAGAACCAAGACACAAATGTTTTATGACTGATGAAAATTTTCTCAAAAAAAAAAAAAAACTAACTGACTAGGATGCTTGATCGATCTGATTATTGCAGAAAAGAAAAAGCAAAATCAAAAAGTTGAAACAGGATTTTTGGATCAACACACATACTTTTACCCTATTCTTTCCTCTATCTTCCAAGCAAAGGGGTAATGAGGGTTTGCATAAGATTCCAAAATCCAATCAAAAAGACATCAACAACTAGAAATAATTTACTGATTTTTCTCTCACTGACTTAAAGCAAGAAGACCCTTTTCAACAAGAAAAAACCTTTTTTTTTTTCCTTTTACTGTTACCAATGAAATCAAGATGAAAAAAAACAGTTACACACAAAAACACAAACACCAATAGTGGGAATCCAAAAAGCTAGAAAAAGTCTTCACTTCCAATAAAAATAAGACAAACCCATTTACAAGTGAGGTTAAAAAATGATACTTTTTTAAATTTATTGTCCCCCCCCCAAAAAAAAAAAAAACATAGGTTCAATTTTGCAATTGAAATTGAAACTAAAGACAATTGAATGATGAAATAGACAAACCCAGAAAACAGAATTGAATGATTGTTACCTTACCTTAAACAAAGTGAAGTATCCAAGAAGTGGGGTAGTTGATGTTGGAAAAAAAAAATTTATTGGAATTGAGATGGAAAAAATCTAGAGAGAAAAGAATAAGGAAGAAGGCCCTGAAATCATGGAGAAAAAAACAAGAGAAAGAGATGAAAGTACATATATGATAGTTGTGAAAAGTGAAAACCTCGTTTATATCACACGCAGGTTATATGTAGATGTGGGCACAACATAGAACAGAACAGAACAGACAGGTTCTTTCATTCTCTACTATTGCAAGTTGTCTATATTGAAATTTGAAGACTAACATTAGCACCATTTATGTCATTTTACATGTCTTGCTGTGATTTGTTGTTGTTGTTTTTAATGTCTTTGTCTTTGTGTTGTGAGATTTCTAGGAGAAAATTAAATGATAAGATCTTGTCCGTTGGATTGCATCTTATGGGTTTCAATGATTTAAATATTTTTGGGCTTTTTGTATAATAAAAATGTATAGGGAAAGACGGTGTCTCATTTGATAAAATAAACAAAACAAAAAAATTAATAGTTAAAAAATATTAATTAATAATTAATATTAATATAAAATTAATTAAAATTATTAGAAAAATACAAAAATATTATAAATATTGAATAGAGTTGTTGGTAACATTCAAACAATATTTTGGATTATAATTAAATAATCGATATAGTCGGTATATGTTGTGTATTTTATTTTTAATGTCTATTTTATTTTTAAAAATGTATCTTCATTTTTTCTCTCAAAATAAATAGAATTCGAGTATATCATAGGGAAAAAAAAACGTAGAATGCTAAAACCTTTAAACGTGCTTACAATATTTAAACAACTATATATATGCTAATTTCTATTTCAATAAATAAAATTGACTCAACAAGAGGGAGTTGCTAATTTATTTGTCAAAGAATAGTAAATAGTTAACAAGTGAATAAGCTGCAAAATAGGAAAGAATTGTTAAAATATTGTCTAAATATTACCGACAACTCTATTCAATTTTTATAATTTTTTTGAATTTTTTACTAATTTTATATTAATATTTTAATTATTTATTATTTTTTTATTTTATCAATTAATAAAAATATGTTTATTTTATCTCCGAAATACGACTAACTACTACTCCATTTTTTTGCTTCACATGATCGCATGTGACCTAGTTAAAATAAAATAGAAAAAGACATTTTGATATATCTTTTTTCAAGTGTGATAATTTGGATTTTTTTAAAAAAATCGGAATTTGTAGTTTTTTTTATAAAAAAAATATATTCTTGGTTCAAATTTTAAAAATAAATAGGAAGGGACCGTTAGGGAGCAAAAATTCTCTTAAAGTTGTTTTTGTTCTTCTTCTATTTTTTGAGATTTGGAGAAGATGGAAGATGGTTAATATAATTTAAAAATCATTTTTAAATCTCCCACTCTCCCCTTAAATCAAACACAAAACCATTAAAAATTTATCTTCTCTCAAATTTGGAATCAAACATGTTTCTACTTTCCTCCACTCTCCGTAATTGAAACAAAATGACTCATCTTAGAAAATAGGAGAATTAATAAGGGTATTTTGGAACAATAATATTAAATAGAGTTGAATTTGGTGATATTTGCATATATTTAAGACCTAGAAATTATGATAATTTTGGCTTATATATAAGGCTAGCGGAAATCATAGATAAAAATATGTCACACCAATCGACAAGAGCTTATGATCTAATTTACAACATACTCGTGTCAGATAAAAATTTTTATATAAATCTGGCCAAAACATTTTTAAAATTTATTTGGCTAAAAATTTCATATACTAAACTAATCTACTTAATTAGTTAAGTTTTTTTCATTACTATTATTATTATTATTATTATATTTGACTTAAATGCACTTTTAGTCTGCTTATTTTACACAAAATAAACTTTTAGTCTCTCTATTTCTAATATCAGAATTTTGGTCTCCTTATTTTTATTACAACTTGTAGGATTTTGTTATTTTCCATGATGTGCATGTTCATTAATGATGTGATAATAATGTGACACAATTGAATTGGATAAATAGAATCGTATACAATGCTCTTCTTTTTTTTTCTCCATAATCTTCATTTATGTTGTAAATAACAAAGGCATTCATGAAGTTTTGTCGAATAAAGAATAATGAAATAAATAATTAATGACGGTTTAAGTTTATGCAATTCAGAAATGTCACATCATTCAAAGGGACCAACAAAATTCCACAAGTTGTAAAACAAGGAACTGAAAACCAGATTTTAGTAATAGGGGATTAAAAGTTTATTTTGAACAAAACATGGGGACCAAAAGTTCATTTAAGCCATAATATTAAGTTTTATTCTCTGTGTTAAATCATAAATTTGCAAATATTTTATGTAATTTACACATACTAACCTATATCAATGTTTGACATATTTAAATGTATATTATAAAATAGAATTGAAATATAATATCATATGATATTATATTATCTAAAAGGTTATGTTAGATATAAAAAGAAAACTCAAATTCATTAATATCACTAGCAGATCTATTCATATGCTAATAGGTGCTCTTACCCGCAAACTTTTAAACATTATATTCCCTAACAAAAAATAGATGCTGCCCCGACTATACTATCTCTAATTTTCTTTCATCTTCGTTTCTATTATATTTCTTTCTTGCATCTTTACATATTTCGTCTTTTTTTTTTTACGGATCAAATATTTTTATGTAAAAATATTATTGATTATTTTCATCCACTTCATTATAAAAACTAATAAAATTATAGATTACTATTTTTTTTTATTTTTTTTATTTCTTGGACCAATTAAATTTTCATGTTTTTTTTAATTAATAACAATTTGGGTCTTTATTCTATATTTTTCCTTTTGTAAAAAATATTATAATGTTTTCTTGCCCCAATAACCAATATTTATAGATACGTCACTAGTTAATATGTTAACTTGTTTGTCTATTTATAAAAATATACACGATTAATGGTGTAGACTTTATAACAAAAATAATTAAGTAGACTTTCACGCTTTGCAAGACTTTTAAAAAGATCAAATCAGACTATAAAAATACATTTTTGACAACTAGCAGATTAGACTCATGCCTTAAAACAAATAATTTGATCTGATCTATTTATATTTTTTAGCTTAGAAAATAAGCACAAATGTCTGATCTAAAATGAATTAAGGAAATGTAGTTTTTTTTTCTAAACATTTTTGGATTATAAAATTAAAGGTCAAATATAGAAGGTTAGTTTCACAAGTATAACCTCAGATGCAACATCACACTTAAATACTCCAAAGCACACTTTTTATTCTAATGATAAACTTTTAGGCAACCCTTATTGAATCTCATAAACTGAATTTCATCAATTGATTTATTTGAGTTTTTATCAATTTACAATGAATGGAACATTGCTTTATATAACATGCAGGATCAATACAAAATAAAATCAAAAGAGCTCTAACTAACTTGCACAATCTCTAACTAATTCAGATAACTAAGTAACCGTCAAACTAACTAACTGACTATTTTACAAAGTAATGATATATTCTAATACCCCCCTCAAGATGGAGAGTGGATGTTGATGATTCCCAGCTTGGAAATCAGAGTGGAGAAGGCTAGAGTGGGAAGAGCCTTAGTAAATATGTCAGCTAATTGGTGCTGAGTTTTGACATGAATGAGTTTTAGCAAGTTTGACTGAACCAACTCTCGTATAAAATGGTAGTCGATGTCGATATGTTTAGAACGTTCATGGTGGGCATGATTAGAGGCGAGATGGATGGCAGATTTGTTGTCACAAAAAACCATAACTGAAGTTGGAGAGAGTTCAAAGTGAACAAGTAAATGTCGCAGCCAAACAACTTCACTAGTAGTAGAGGACAACGCCCTATACTCAGCTTCAGCAGAAGATTTAGAGACTATAGGTTGCTTTTTTGCCTTCCAAGAAACTAAAGCATCACTAAGGAAGAGGCAAAAACCAATAGTGGATCTTCTGGTATCCATACAGCTGCCCCAATCAGCATCAGCATAAGCTGAAAGTGCAAGAGAATTAGTTGAAGGAAATAAGAGACCTTGACCTGGTGCAGATTTAAGGTACTGCAAAAGATGGTGAACAGCAAGAAGATGAGGGCGTCGTGGCTTTTGCATATATTGGCTGAGTTTATGAACAACAAAGCTAATATCAGGTCGCGATATAGTCAAGTACATGAGTCTGCCAATGAGCCATCTGTAAAGTGATGGATCAGAAATAGGATCACCTTCAGTGGCTGAAAGTTTAGCATTGGGATCCATTGGGAGTGAGATAGGTTTGTATCCCAAAAAACCAATATCTTCAAGCAGATTGAGAGTATATTTATGTTGAGAAAGTGATATGTCTTTGCTTGACTTAGCAATTTCCAAGCCTAGGAAATACGTCAAGTTACCGAGAACTTTTAGTTTGAACAATGATTGAAGAAGGACTTGAGTCTCAGCAATTTTGGTGGAATTTGGCCCTGCCAACACAATATCATCTACGTAAACAAGTAGAATGATTATAGAGGGACCTGAACCAGAAGTAAACAAGGAATAATCGTTTATAGACTGAGCAAAACTATGAGCAAGCAAGGTGGTGGAGAACTTGCAAAACCACTGTCGTGATGCTTGTCTGAGGCCATAAAAGGATTTGTTCAGCTTGCAAACCAAACCTTTTTTAGCAGGATGATAACCCAAAGGAGGAGTCATGTAAACCTCTTCAAAAAGTTCACCATTAAGGAACATGTTATTCACATCTAGTTGCAACAAATGCCATTTCTTTGTTGCTGCCACTGTGAGTAAAATGCGAACAGAAGTAAACTTGGCAACGGGGGAAAAAGTATCTGAGAATTCAATACCAACTTGTTGAGTATAACCCTTGGCTACCAAACGAGCTTTGTGACGATCCACGCTGCCATCAGGTTTGAATTTTACTTTATACACCCATTTGCTGCCAATACAATGCTTACCAGGTGGAAGGGAAACAAGAGACCAAGTATTGTTGGCCTCCAAGGCTTTGATTTCTTCACTCATAGCTTGTCTCCATTCAGAGCTAGACACTGCTTGTTGGAAAAATTGAGGTTTAGAAATAGCTGATACTGCACATATGAAGGACTTGTAAGATGGGTTGAGATGAGTATAAGAACAAAACTGTTGAATGGGATATAGGGGTGACTGAGATATCATCACATAGTCATTTAGGTAAGTAGGTAAGTGAGTATTTCTGGTGGATCTACGCAGTGTAAAAATATCATGGGAAAGAGGATCTGGGTTATCTGGAGGATTTAGATCATCTGGTGAGGAATCAAAATCTGGTGTGTTTTGTTCAGGAATGGGAGTGGCAATCACCAAATCAGGAAATGGATCATGTGAAAAGGATGTATTAGGTAAGTCATGAAATGGAAAAGTGGTCTCATGAAAAATGACATCCCTTGAGATAAAAAACTTTTGAGTTTGAATGATGAATAGTCTATAACCTTTATAGCCATGAGGATAACCAACAAAGATAGAGGGAACAGCTCTTGCAGTGAACTTGTTGTGACTGGATGGCAATGTGGTTGCATAGGCCAGGCAACCAAAACGTAAGATCAGAGGCGCACCTAAGAGGGGGGTGAATTAGGTGTTAGACGATTTTTCTGTTTTTAGAGTTTTGTGAGTTTGTTTAACTGGCTGTTTTAAGTTTATGAAAGCTTTGTAAAAGACTAAAAGTAAATCACACAGAAATTTATCCTGGTTCCCCTTATAACCAAGGTTACATCCAGTCCTCTTGCACACCACAAGAGATTTTCCACTAATTGTTTGAATAAGTTACAAGTCTAACACTAAGACTTCAGTTACAAATTCTTAACACTTAGCCAAAGATAGTACACCACTATCTCAGTTAACAATACTTGAAGAATCTACACTAAGTTCTTCAAGTGATACAATAACTTTAATTTGATTTTGTAATTATGTTCTTAACTAAGAACAAGATTATAATACTAAGTATGATGATACTTAATCAAGCACACTTCCAAGTACAACTGAGATCCTTTCTTAATGATATGAAATTGAAAAGCATGTACTTGAAAATATGAAACTTAAGCTTTGAAAGTGTTTGATATTTCAGAAAATAATTCTAAGATTAGTAAGTCAAAAGTTGTCAGTAAGAACTGAAGCTATGAAGTATTTATACTCCATAGGTAACACTTCAGATCAGTGACAATTGTTCTCATAAGTTTTGATGAACTTATGCAGTGATCTAGAAATGAAAAATTGCATTGTTTCAAAGTTGTATTCGAATACAGCCTTAGTGTATTCGAATACACTTCTATAACGTTCAGTTTTTATTCAAAATTTGAACTTCGTATTCGAATACGATACCTCGTAGTCGAATACAAGTATGAGATTTTTGCCACTGACTTGAGTTGTATTCGAATACGCAAAGCTGTAGTCGAATACAAAAGTTCAATTTTAGCTTCTAACTTGACATCTGTATTCGGCTACGATACTTCGTATTCGAATACAGATCTTCAGTTTTAGCTATTGACTTGCAATTTGTATTCGGCTATGACACTTCGTATTCGAATACAGATCTTCAGTTTTTGCTACTGACTTGCAGTATGTATTCGGCTACAAAAGGTTGTAGTCGAATACATCTTTGATTTTTGTCAAAAACTTTATTTTCAATCATATGTTTATGTATTTAAATATTTAAAAAACATTTTAATGCATATGCTAACAAGAGGGTTCTCATAATATTGTATTTGAATTGTAGTTTGAATTAATATCAAGTACCTTAAGTCCTAAGTTACCTAATATGAATTTGAAGGATGAGTTGAATTAATATCCTTTTGCTTTTTGATCAATAACCATTTTGTCTTCATCAAAAATGTAGATCTTATTCTTTTCATTCTCCCCCTTTTTGATGATGACAAAAACCTTGTTGCTTGAATTTTTCAATGACTTGATTTCTCCCCCTTGATATGTGCTTACTCCCCCTTGATATAAGATTTTCTCCCTCTTTGTTTTTGAACTTATATGTTGGAGGATCTGTAAAAAATACTAGCAACCAAAGATATATATACACTTTTTCTCCCCCTTTTGACATCATCAAAAAGGAAGAGGATATCATACAACACAGAAAGCATACATAATATATGAAAAATAAACAAGAGCATCATATGATATAGAGAAGGATTGTAATCAAAAAGGAATTCAAATGACCATGTTCAGAATTACATATAAAAGAAACTAAGAGTTTTAATGGGAAAGTCAAACATAGCATAAACAAATAACAAAAACTTTCAAATAGCCAATCTAATCATCAAATTCTGGTGGAAGATCCAGATGGTCAATTTTTTCAGATAGATTGCTGAGTTCTTGATGAAAGGATGTATGATATTTGAAGGTGCAAACACGAGAAGGGGGGGTTGAATTGTGTTTGACTAACTTGAATACTTTTTTTGTTTTTGCAGTTTTAAAACAAAACTTGATGTATGAATAAAACAGAATTAGCAGCGGATATAAAGTAAAAATAAAAACACAGAATTTTATACTAGTTCACCATTAACGAGGCTACGTCCAGTCCCTTCACCTTGAAGGATTTCACTAATTCAAAACCTTGAATTACAACAATACCACTGACCCTCCAAGTCAGTCTTCTCAAACAGTCTAACAATCCTAGACTTTTGAGGAATACAACACATTGACTTCTTAAGTCAAGTCTTCTCCTACCAATCTGACAACCCCAGATTGTAGAAGGAATTACAATGCATTGAATCTAATTGCCAAGTAATCTGCTACCCCTTTTGACTCCCTCAGATTGTAGACTCTACTTCAACAACTTAGATCTAACACAAGGGAAAGAAAATAACATGAATGTTTGCTTCTGGAAAGCTGGAACTCACAATTAACCTCACTGAAAACTTGAGTGTTTGCTTTTGGAAGTGTATGACTCTTTTGTGATTTTCGATGCTAAGTATTCTGCCTAAAGCCTCCTTTTATAGATGCAGATTAGGGTATCTTCCACGTTTAAATTCGAGTTGTATCTTGCTAGATACTCTTGCAAAAATACTTTGACCAATCGGGCTTCACTTAAATAAAAAAACATATCTTTTTATGCTTCAAATTGTCTTTCAAAAATAACTTTGACCAATTCTGACTTTAATTAATTCTGGAACAAATCTTTCTTCCTGCCAATAGCTTCTGAATTCCACAAGTCTTCAATTTATTTTTTTATCAAATTCTTTTTAATACTTTGATTAAATTTTAGTCAAATCTCCACCGATTATCATCATGATTAAATATGAACCCTTTGATCTTCTGCTCTCGTCCACATCTGGACCATACTAAGTGATCTGCTGTGATCCTCTGATTTCGGCCAACCCTGGACCACACTTTCTGATCTTCTGATCTCGGCCAACCTGGACTAGCAAACTGATCTGCTGTGATCCTCTGATCTCGGCCAATGCTGGACCATACATTCTGACCTTCAGATTTCGGGCTGGGCCATGGTATGATCTTCTGATCTCAGCCAACACTAGGCCATATACTTAAATCTGGACCATAGATCTGAACATCTTCCCTCTGATCTGGATCAATTCTGAAATGGGTTTGAATTGAACTAAAGTTAAATCTGGACAAATAATATTTTAGTCTGGATATTTTACCTTCTAATTTGGATCAGGTATGGATCAAATCTGGACATCATTTCTTCTTTTCTGAACTTAGTTTCATACCCTGAACCATGCTATCTTCTGGTCTGGGTCAAATCTGGATTGAATCTCTTGTTCTGGACCCATTAATTTATCCTCTGATTAAGTCTGGATCAAGTCTGAACTATTTATCATTTCACTGCCATACCATCTTCTGGCCAGAATAACTTCTGGACTAAGTCTGACTAATGATTCTTTTTGGTCTGGATCAAGTCTCCCTCTCTCAGGCTTCCTTCTGGTTTGGTCCAGGTCTCCTTCTGACTTTGCTTCCTTCTGATCTAAGCCAGCAAAGATATCCTCTGGTAATTTCAGGATGCATCCTCTGGTCCCTTCTGGATGCATTATCTGATGTCTTCATCTTCTGCCTATGGAAACTTCATCTTCTGGTGGCATTTAATGTAATAATTCAAGGTACAAAATAATATTACATGGAGTGCTTTTGTAAACATCAAAATCCTAAGTACTTAGAACCAACTTGGTTCCAACAATATTGAGTGATGGTTGTTTCAATATGTTGAAATTGGTTGTTGAAGGATGCGGTCATGGTTTGAATTTGATTAGTGAAAGAATCATTCATGTGTTGAAATTGATCTGTGACGAAGGATTGGATGGAGTTAAGTTTGTCCATGATCATTCTATTTGAAATGATGTCTTCAGCATTTGCTATGTTGTCTGCTTCTGGTGCTACTTGTAACACCCCGAGTTTAAAATACAGCGCGAGTGTATTTTTTTTTTATTTTTAAAACCGAATAAATAAATAAAATGAGTTTTCCAAAATTAATGTATCAGAGTGCGGAAAATACAACGGAAAAGTCATACATTAATTCCCAAAATAAATTACATTTCCCAAAACTCAAGACCTATACAAAAGTCTAGTCTGATCATGCACTAAGCTACAGTAGCACGGTCTCCACCATATCCTCTATAAGTCTCGTCTTCAGTCAACCGTTCGTCCTTCTGCGTTGTCCACGGATACTCCGTACGTAAAGATCAGGGGAAACTAACGACACTTCCGTCGTTAGTGTATCCGTCGGTAGGACGGGTTCGGGTAACATCTGAGGGCAAAGCCCAATTTCCACAATATAATAGCAAGGGTCACCGACCGAAATTAACAAATAATCACATAACATATATTTCACAGCAACAAATATATACATGGCATATCATAAAATCAATGATGATAAATAAAGATGCTCATTTTGAAATTTCATGACATGTATTTTTCAAAACAGCAACCAATTAAGATGGAAAATAAGTTGTAAGTACAGCCAACACTTCAGCATTTACAATCATTCATCAGAAATTCAGATTTCATAAAGTACTCACACACATCACTTTCCAATCATCATCACATAACACAATCGTGACCCACCGGTCAATCACCCCGATGCAATATGTATATGCTCATGCATACAATTTCTTGGAATCACCAAGGTGCAGTCGTTCAACAGACCAGCACAATTTATATGTATGATAGACTTTAACGGCCCTCAAGACCATGGTGCAATCGCTCAATAGATCAGCACCAGTGCAGTCGCTCATCAGATCAGCACTCGTGCAGTCGCTCAACAGACCAGCACGTTATACATCTTTGAATGGACCACCACGAACACGCGGCCATTCCGTAGCCCAGATAGAATGGACCACCACGAACACGTGGCCACTTTGAAACCGGATAGAATGGACCACCACAAACACGCGGCCACTCTAAAACCCATCACGGTTACTACATTCACGTGTATTAGCCTCTCACAGGCCAAATACACAGAAGTTAAATCCTCGCACGGATAGAATGGACCACCACGAACACGTGGCCATTCCGTAGCCCGAGTAGAATAGACCGTCTAATACACACGGAACTACTCTGACCCCAAATAAAACAGACCGTCTAATACACGCGGAACTATTCTATAACCCATGGTTACTACTTAACTTCGCGGCCCATCACGGTCACCGCATCAACTATGTGGCCCATCGCAGTCACCACCTGACTATGCAATGCATGAATATGCAGTGTTTTCTCTTCACTGAAGACAGTATGCAAAATCATAAAATTCATGCCATCCCACCATATTTTAAAACATCTCAACATAATCAATATCATCATCAACACATCAATGATTAAACAGTCAAGCAATCATTAACAATTCACATTATCTCACAAATTCCATACTTAATCATCTCAAGTCTTTACATTGTTCCCCAAACTCTTAAAATTCATAAAACAATGTTTAAAACTGAGATTTCTGGAAAATACAAATCTGTATTCGAATACAGCCTCTCTGTATTCGAATACATGAGCCAAAACAGTGCATAATTAACACTCTGTATTCGACTATAGCCCCCCTAGTAGTCGAATACAGAGGCAGTCTTAGTGCACAAATCAATATCTTTCACTACATCAGTAAAGTCTCAAAAACTTCATCACCACCACTTCAAAATATCACCAAAAGTTCCATTTTAATTCACCACAACATTCCCAATACCCCCCAAACACTCAGGGTTTACAAAACACTCTTAAAAACTTGGAATTTCCTGAAAACTCGAATCTGTACAGACCCCTTGTATTTGAATACAGAAGCATGAAACTGCAATTTTAACATTCTGTATTCGAATACAGCATGCCTGTAGTCGAATACAGAAGACAAAACCAGAATGATCAACATCAGAAGCAGAACCAGAATGATCAACATCAGATCATCAGAAAACAGAACCAGAATCAGAATGATTAACATCAGAACATCAGGAACAGAACCAGAATCAGAATGATTAACATCAGAACATCATGAACAGAACTAGAATCAGAATCATCAACACTAGAACATCAAAAATAGAACCAAAATCAGAATGATTAACATCAGAACATCAGGAACAGAACCAGAATAGGAATCATCAACACCAGAACATCAGAAACAGAACCAGAATCAATATGATTAACATCAGGAACAGAACCAGAATCAGAATCATCAACACCAAAACATCAGAAACAGAACTAGAATCAGAATGATTAACACCAAAATCATCAGAAGCAAAACAGAATGATTCACACCAGAATCATCACAAGCAAAACAGAATGATTAACACCAGAATCATCAGAAGCAAAATAGAATGGTTAACACCAGAATCATCAGAAGCAAAACAGAATGATTCACACCAGAATCATCAGAAGCAAAACAGAATGATTCACACCAGAATCATCAGAAGCAAAACAGAATGACTCACACCAGAATAATCAGAGGCAAAATAAAATGACTCACACCAGAATCATCAGAAGCAAAACAGAATGGCTCACACCAGAATCATCAGAAGCAAAACAGAAAGATTCACACCAGAATCATCAGAAGCAAACAAAATGATTCACACCAGAATCATCAGAGGCAAAATAGAATGCCTCACACCAGAATCATCAGAAGCAAAACAGAATGACTCACACCAGAATCATCAGAAGCAAAACAGAATGACTCACACCAGAATCATCAGAAGCGGAAATAGGATGATTAACATCAGAATCATCAGAAGCAGAAACAGGATGATTAACATCAGAATCATCAGAAGCAGAAACAGGATGATTAACATCAAAATCATCAAAAGCAGAAACAGGATGATTAACATCAGAAGCAGAAATAAGATGATTAACACCTGAAGCAGAAACAGGATGATTAACA
Organism: Cicer cuneatum; assembly: GCA_037974295.1. NCBI lineage: Eukaryota > Viridiplantae > Streptophyta > Magnoliopsida > Fabales > Fabaceae > Cicer > Cicer cuneatum. The sequence goes on along the minus strand of JBBPBO010001985.1, from coordinate 69,648,154 downwards.
TCAGAATCATCAGAAGCAGAAATGGGATGATTAACATCAAAGTCATCAGAAGCAGAAACAGAATGATTAACATAAAAATCATCAGAAGCATAAATAGGATGATTAACACCAGAATCATCAAAAACAGAAACAGGATGATTAACATCAAAATCATCAGAAGCAGAAATAGGATGATTAACATCAAAGTCATCAGAAGCAGAAATAGAATGATTAACATCAAAATCATCAGAAGCAGAAATAGGATGATTAACATCGGAATCATCAGAAGCAAAAACAGGATGATTAACATCATAATCATCAGAAGCAGAAATAGGATGATTAACGTCAGAATCATCAGAAGGAGAAACAGGATGATTAACATCAATCATCAGAAGCATAAATAGGATGATTAACATCAGAATCAACAGAAGCAGAAACAGGATGATTAACATCAAAATCATCAGAAGCATAAATAGGATGATTAACATCAGAATCATCAAAAGCAAAAACAGGATGATTAACATCAGAATCATCAGAAGTAGAAATAAGATGATTAACATCAGAATCATCAGAAGCAGAAACAAGATGATTAACATCAGAATCATCAGAAGCAGAAATAGGATGATTAACATCAAAGTCATCAGAAGCAGAAACAGAATGATTAACATCAAAATCATCAGAAGCAGAAATAGGATGATTAACACCTGAATCATCAGAAGCAGAAATAGGATGATTAACATCAGAATAATCAGAAGCAGAAACAGGATGGTTAACATCAAAATCATCAGAAGCAGAAATAGGATGATTAACATCAGAATCATCAGAAGCAGAAACAGGAGGATTAACATCAAAATCATCAAAAGCAGAAATAGGATGATTAACATCAGAATCATTAGAAGCAGAAATAGGATGATTAACATCAGAATCATCAGAAGCAGAAACAGGATGATTAACATCAAAATCATCAGAAGCAGAAATAGGATGATTAACATCAGAATCATCAGAAGCAGAAACAGGATGATTAACATCAAAATCATCAGAAGCATAAATAGGATGATTAACATCAGAATCATCAGAAGCAGAAACAGGATGATTAACATCAGAAGCAGAAATCCTTCCTCTGTATTCGAATACAAGGGCTCGTATTCGAATACAGGGGCTCGTATTCGAATACAGGTTTGAAAATTTAAGTAAAACAGAAGCTTGACAGGTTGTATTAGTTTTAAAACCCTTTTTATTTTGAAATCATCAGCAACACCAGATTTTCATTAACAGAACAGCATGCAAGCATTTCAGCTTTCTCAAACCATCAGAATATCATGCAAGCATTTAAGCTTTCTCAGACATCAGAACAACATGTAAGCATTTCAGTTTTCTCAAACATCAGAACAACATGCAAAGCATTTCAACTTTCTCAAACATCAGAACAACATGCAAAGCATTTCAGCTTTCTCAAATATCAGAACAATATTAACACATTCAGTCAAACAGCAAGCATCACATATCAGCAAAATACCAACAGAATGCATTTTTGCAATATTCAAAATGTCATGTCAAACAGTTTCTTTTTCAAAACAGAAACTCAAATATAATCACACCTCAGACATACATTTACAGTCCTAAAATGCAACTAGAAAGTGGAAGGTGCCCTTACCCTTGCTGCGTGTCTGCTACTTCTCACGTTTCTGTTTTCGTTCTCGTTTACGCGCCAAAATTCGGTAATACTGTTGCCTGAGTTTGCTGCTACGAAATTGGGTTTTCTATCTCCGTAATGATGTGGGGAACAACTATAGTACTGGGGGTTTTCTGGTTTGGTGCTTGTATTTCCAATTGATGGCACTTTTGAGGAACTCTCTCTTTGTATTTTGAAATCGTGAACTGGAAACAGATTTCAGAATGGGAAGGGAGGGTACTGTTACATGCAGCACTGTTACATGTAGAATGGGGAGGTATGGAGTTCTGATTTTGCTCTGCCTCCTCACGTGTATTTATAGAGTTACTTAGGTGCCACCTCATAAAAAAATAATGTTAAAATATTGCTGGGTCCTCCAGCACTTAAACGTTTTGCAATTAGCCGCTAATCCTTAATTAACGGTCCGATTAATTTAATTACTCGAAATTAAATTAATTTAATCTTCACCCAATAATTTTAATTCATCTTCCAAATTAAATATTTATATATATATATATATTCACTCAAAACATACATATATTAAATATTTTACAAATATCCCCAAAATACCCTTAATATTAATTCCATAAATTAATATTAATTTTTAAGGGTCTTCTACAGTGTCGTCTTGGGCATTTGATTGATTTTGTCCAAGATCACCCTTATGAACAAAAGTTTGAAGTGATTCACTTCATACTATTTTCATGCTGGGCAGAACACTTAAATCTAACAAGTTGTCTTTGGTTGTTTGGTACAAAACTTCGCCTGAGAAATCCACCTTAAAATGTTCCAAAATTCTTCTAACTTCTCTTGCGCAGGGCAATCCTATAGAGTCTTTGGAAGCATACAGAACAGAGTGGACGAAATAAGCCCAATTGAGATCTGCCCCTTCAATCATAAAAATCATGATTTGAAGTTCGAACTCAAATATTTGTGAATAATTCCCGGGTTTTGGTCCCAAAATATAACTTAATAAGTAATGAAGTAATCTGTTGTCAACTGTGCGATTACCGACACCATATCTTTGTCGAGCGAACTCCGAACCAGCTTGTGTTCTTTTTCGTTCCATAATATCCTTATCAAATCGACACAGTGAGATATACGCATCGTATTTGGTAGTGTTTACCCATTCACACAAGTGTCTTGGACACATTTTTTGACCTTCATATGGAATGTGCAGAATTTCTCCAATAATCTTGGTGTCTAAATTAATAAGCTTTCCTTTAACCTTAGACACTAGCCTAGAACCATCTTTTTCAAGATTGCAGAAGAAAACCCTAACAAGGTCAGGATATATGGGACCATTGTAACCAATGAATTCTTCTAATTTTTGAGCTTTCAGCAACTCAGGGAATTTAAACTCAGAAAAGCAATCTAACGTACCAATTTTTGGAGTTATCAATTTTTTATCGGAGAAGTGGGTTCTGAACCTGTCAATTTCTTCCGGTGAGTGAAGTAACCGAGATAGGTCAGCCATATTATCATTCCTTCTTTTCTTTGAAGGACCCATTGCAGCAACCTTCATTATGGGACCTCTTTTTCGTGCATCCATATTAAGAAGATGAGGTTTACGGTTTGGGGAAATTGGGGTTTGGGTTTGATTTTAAAACAATCTTAGATGTAATGTATGATGAGGTGAAGGTTTAGAGATGATTGCATGTAAGTTTAGATGAAGTCTTTAAAGAAAGGAAACCAGAGATTTTGATTGTATTTGGCTACTATCAGTTTTGTATTCGGTAAAAACCTAAAATCTGTTGAAAACGTTTTTATATGCTGAAAAACTCGAATCTGTATTCGACTACAGGTTTGATGTATTCAAATACAAATTTTTCTAGGAACGTGTATTCGAATACATACAGTTTGTATTCGAATACGACAGTAAAAATTTCGTTTCAAAAATAAAATTTTAACTAAAAAAAAATTTAAACATGTATTAAAACACATAGATATCAAATAAGCATATATTAATATTTTTTGTAAGAGAAGATGCAAAGATTTAAAATTAAAAGTGATATGACTTACAAAGCATTCGAACCTTTTAGAGATCACTTTCATTTAGAATGCCCAGTTCCCTTCGTATTTTGTAAAATGATTCTCTAGGTAGTGGCTTTGTAAAAATATCCGCTAGTTGATTATGAGTGTCGACAAAGGTAACTTCAACATTGCCTTTGAGCACATGATCTCTCAAAAAATGATGACGTATGTCGATATGTTTGGTCCGAGAGTGCATGACTGGATTCTTAGTGATGTTGATAGCACTAGTATTGTCACATTTCAGAGGAATACACCCGAGATCAAGTCCATAGCCACATAGTTGTTGCTTAAGCCATAGGATTTGAGCACAACAACTATTTGTTGCTATGTGTTATGCATCAGCAGTACTTAAAGCCACGCATGCTTGTTTCTTACAAGACCATGATACTAGGGCATTTCCTAAAATGTGACAGGTGTCGCTTGTGCTTTTTCGGTCTGTCTTACATCCTGCATAGTCAGAGTCAGAATAACCAATGAGATTGCATATGCTACCTTTTGGATACCATAGGCCAGCATTGGTCGTTCCTTTTAGATATTTCATTATCCTCTTTACTGCTACAAGATGCGATTCCTTCGGATCTACTTGAAACCTTGCACACAAACAAACACTAAACATAATATTTGGCCTACTGGTCGTTAGATATAAGAGTGACCCAATCATACCTCTATACCTTGATATATCAATTGATTTACCAGTTTCGTCTTTATCAACATACATTCCGGATCCCATGGGAGTCTCACTTTCTTTGCTGCTGTCCATCTCAAATCTTTTTAATAATTCTTTACAATATTTTGTTTGATGAATAAAGATGCCGTTTTTAAGTTGCTTGATTTGAAGTCCTAAGAAATAATTTAATTTTCCCATCATGGACATTTCAAATTCTCCTTGCATCATTAATGAGAATTCTTCACATATTTCATTTTTGGTTGATCCAAATATGATATCATTTACATAGACTTGAACAAGTAAAGTATGATCATTTGTTCTTTTAATAAATAAGGTTTTATCAACTTTACCTTTTTCAAAACCATGTTCACATAAAAATTTACTCAACCTATCATACCAAGCTCCTGGAGCTTGTTTCAAACCATAAAGCGCCTTCTTTAATTTGAAGACATGTGAAGGATTTTTGAAGTCTTCTGTAACACCCCGAGTTTAAAACACAGCGCGGGTGCATTTTTTTTTTAAAACTCAATAATAAAAATGATTTTCCTGATTTAATTCGAAAGGAATTAAAATAAAGTTTCCGTAAATCAATAAGTACTCAATTTCGGGAAATTTAATAATAACCATTAAGGCATTTTTAAAATGTTAACAATGTCAGAGTATAGAATAATACAGCGGAAAAAGTCGTACATTAATTCCCAAAATAAAATTACATTTCCCAAAACTCAAGACCCTATACAAAAGTCTAGACTGATCATGCACTAAGCTACAGTAGCTCGGTCTCCACCGTATCCTCTACAAGTCTCTTCTTCAGCCAGTTGTTTGCCCCTCTGCGTCGTCCACGAGTACTCCGTACGTAAGGATAAGGGAAAACTAACGACGTTTCCATTGTTAGTGTATCCGTCGGTGGGACGGGTTCGAGTAATATCTGAGGGCAAAGCCCAAAGTCCACAATATAATAGCAAGGGGGTCACCAACCGAAAATAACGCATATTCACATAGCAAGTATTGCACTACAACATTTATAATCATGACATAATTCATGAGAAAAATCATAATGCTCATTTGGAAATTTATGACTTTCATGCCTTTTCAAAACAGCAGTTAATGATTATGAATATGCAGTAAGTACAAACAACACGTCAACCAAACACAATCATTAATCCAGAATTTCAGATTCTGGACAGCACTCACACACATTAATTTCCAACATTCATCATATAAACAATCGTGGTACACCGGTCAAATCCCTCAATGTAATGCATATATGCTCATGCATAATTTTCTTGGAATCACCAAGGTGCAGTCGCTCACAGACCAGCACAATTTAACGGCCATCATGACCAGGGTGCAATCGCTCAACAGATCAGCACCAGTGCAGACGCTCAACAGTCCAGCACATCGTGCAGTCGCTCAACCGACCAGCACGTTTGACATAACCCAAGGTACAATCGCTCAACAGATCAGTACCTAGTGCAGACGCTCAACAGTCCAGCACTCGTGCAATCGCTCAACAGATCAGCACGGGGTTGCGCATTTCAGGGTACAGACGCTCAACAGTCCAGTACCAGTGCAGACGCTCAACAGTCCAGCACTTATATACCAAGGTACAATCGCTCAACAGATCAGTACCTAGTGCAGACGCTCAACATTCCAGCACTCGTGCAATCGCTCAACAGATCAGCACGTGGTTGCGCATTTCAGGGTACAGACGCTCAACAGTCCAGTACCAGTGCAGATGCTCAACAGTCCAGCATTTATATACCAAGGTACAATCGCTCAACAGATCAGTACCTAGTGCAGACGCTCAACAGTCCAGCACTCGTGCAATCGCTCAACAGATCAGCACGTGGTTGCGCATTTCAGGGTACAGACGCTCAACAGTCCAGTACCAGTGCAGACGCTCAATAGTCCAGCACCTATATACCAAGGTACAATCGCTCAACAGATCAGTACCTAGTGCAGACGCTCAACAGTCCAGCACTCGTGCAATCGCTCAACAGATCAGCACGTGGTTGCGCATTACTCTGTGGCCCATCGCGGGTACCACTTGACTATGCAATGCATGAATATGCAGTGTTTCATTTTCTCTAGAAACAGAATGCAAAACAGAAATTCATGCCTCTCAATCATATTTAATTATTTCAGCATAGTCATAAATAACAACATCACAATCATGAATTAACAGTAAATTAATCATTCGCACTTTGAAATGTTTTCCCAACCTCTCAAAAATTCAGACACAGAATTAAAACTGGGATTTTTATGAGATTTACGAATTTGTATTCGAATACAGCTCTTCTGTATTCGAATACATAAGCCAAAAATTGTGTAGATTCACACTCTGTATTCGAATACAGCCCTCTGGTATTCGAATACAGAGGCAGATTTCAGTGCAGATTCAGCCTCTTTCATTACATCAGTAAAGTTTTTAAAACTTCATCACCACTACATCAAAATCTCATCAAAAGTTCCACTTTAACTCCCCACAACATTCCCAGTATTCCCCAGACACTCAGGGTTCTCAAAACACTCTTAAAACTGGAAATTTTCTGAAAACACGAATCTGTATTCGAATACAGACTCCCTGTATTCGAATACATAAGCAGAAACTGAAATTTAACATTCTGTATTCGAATACAGCATGGCTGTAGTCGAATACAGGAGTTCAACCTTTGAAAAATTCAGCTTTTTATCCCCTGTCACTTAAAGATTTTCAAACATCTTTCTCTCCTCTTTAAAACCTTTTCACAGACTTCTTTTCAAATCATTTAAACCTTCTCAGAGTTTCTCAACACTTCAAAACTCACATGACAGTGATTAAAACTTGTTTTTCTGGAAAACACGAATCTGTATTCGAATACAGCTTCCCTGTATTCGAATACAGAAGCTAAAAACTGAGTTTCTGGAAAAACTCGAATCTGTATTCGACTACAGCATGTCTGTAGTCGACTACAGATGCGAACACAGTGTTAAAATTTCACTTCTGTACTCGAATACGACATGGTCGTAGTCGAATACAGATGCGAATACAGAAGCAAAACTCTCTCCTCTGTATTCGAATACAGGGGCTCGTATTCGAATACAGGTTTGAAAACTTTAAATAAAACAGAAACCTGGAAGGTTGTATTCGAATACACACATGCTGTAGTCGAATACACCTTCGAAAACCAGTGAAAATTCAACCCTTTTCAAAACTGATTCTTTTAAAACAAACAGCCAACAACAAGCAGATTCTGCACATTTCAAGAAAAACCTTTCGTCCTTTAAAATCCCTTTTTCTTTAAAAAAACCATCAACACCACCAAAATCACACAAAACAACCAGAATCAGAATCATCAAGATCACCCAGAACAACCAGAAGCAGAATCATCATTATCATCAGAGTCACACAAGACATCCAGAAGCAGAATCATTCACATCTTCAGGATTATCCATAACAAAACAGAATCAGAATTGTCCAGCTTTTTAAACCATCAACACATCATGTAACACTTCAGTTTTCTCACTCATCAGAATAACATGCAGCATTTCAGTGTTCACACTCAACAAAAACAAACATGCAACATCTCAGAGTTCACAAACACCAGAGCAAACATGCATGCATTTAGTTTTCCCAAAACACCAGAGCAAACATGCATGTGTTTAGTTTTCTCAAAACACAACAGAATGACAAACAAAACATCACAGAACACCAAGCACCAACAGAATGCATTTTGCATTTTAATGCTATTTTCAAAATAGTTTTAAGACATGCATTTTAATCATAACTAAAATGGCATGCAAACATTTTCCAGCATTCACACAGAATGTAAAACAACATATTTTACCAGTAAAAACAGCCAACAACAACTTATCAGAATAATCATTTCTCAAAAAATGCATTTTCTCTCAAAATGACATTTTCGAAAACAACTTTTTTAAAAAAAAAACAGAACTGAAACAGCACAATTTATGGTCCTAATGCAGCTAAAAGATGGAAGGTGCCCTTACACTTGTAGCGTGCTCGGCTATTTCTCTTTTTCCTGCTGCGTTCCCTTTTCTGCGTCCCAAAAACGGTGAAGCTGTTCCCTGAGTTTGCTGCTGCAAAACTGGGTTCTTCCTCTTCGTATTGAGGTGGGGATTAACTTTACTACTGTGGGTTTTTTGGTTTGATGGTTGGAATTTCAGTTAATGGTGTTTGGAGGAATTTCCCTCTCTTCAATTTGAATTCGGGAATGGCAGAACAGAGACAGAATGAGAGAGGAGATGGAGTTGGTACATGCAATATGGGCAGTAAGGAGGAAGGAATGGTGTTCTGACTTCACCATCCTTCTCACTCCTATTTATAGGCTCTCATGGTGCCACCTCACTTGCCACATGTCTGATTTTCCAGCTTTCTAATTATCTTGCAATTAGCCATTAATCCTTACTTAATGGTCCAATTAATTTAATTACTTGAAATTAAATTAATTTACTTCCTCATCCAATAATTTTAATTCATACTTCAAAATAATATTTATATATATATATATATTCACTCAAAACATACATATATTAAATATTTACAAAAATTCCCAAAATGCCCTTGACATTAATTCCAATATTAATATTTAAAATTAAGGGTCTTACATCTTCAAAGTCAGGTGGTTGTTTGACATAGACTTCCTCATTGATATAGCCATTTAGAAACTCACTCTTGACATCCATTTGAAATAGTTCGAAATCCATAGAGCAAGCATAAGCAAGTAGTAATCGGATTGCTTCTAATCTTGCTACTGGAGCAAATGTTTTATCAAAATCAATCCCTTCTTCTTGGTTGTATCCTTGCGCGAACAACCTTGCCTTGTTACAAATAACTATTCCATTTTCATCTAATTTGTTCTTAAACACCCATTTGGTACCAATGATGTGTTTATTTCCTAGATTTGGAACAAGTTCCCAAACTTTGTTTCTTTCAAACTGATTTAGTTCTTCGTGCATGGCAAGTATCCATTGATCATCTTTGAGGGCTTCACCTATTTTGGAGGGTTCTATTTGAGAAATAAATGCCATATTTAAGCAAGCATCTTTGAGATTTAGCCTTGTTGCGACTCCTTTGTTGATATCACCTATTATGTTGTCAATCGGGTGATCACGATGGGTTCTCCATTCTTGAGGAAGATCAATGTGTTGATCTTGTTGTTCTATATTGATTTCGTCCTTTTGAGTTGTTTGATCAACTTGATTGTCTTTGCTTATCTCGTTACTTATAACATCATCATCATCAAAAATAATTTTATCCTCTTTCGAGGGGTTAGATTCATCAAAAGACAAATGTATAGATTCTTCAACTATCAAAGTTCTTTTATTAAAAATTCTAAATGTTTTACTAGCTAAGGAATAACCAATAAAAATACCTTCATCGGCCTTTTCATTGAATTTGCCGAGATTATCCTTACCATTATTTAACACAAAGCATTTGCATCCAAATATGTGAAAGTGAGAGATATTCGGCTTTCTTCCTTTATAAAGTTCATATGGAGTTTTCTTCAGCATTGGTCGGATTATTACACGGTTGGATACGTAACAAGCTGTACTTACAGCATCTGCCCAAAAGTATTTTGGTAGACTTGAATCGCTTAGCATAGTTCTTGCAAGTTCTACCAATGATCTATTCTTTCTCTCAACAACTCCGTTTTGTTGAGGTGTTCTTGGTGCAGAAAAATTATGGAAGATTCCATTTTCTTTGCAGTATTCTACAAAAGAGGCATTTTGAAATTTTACTCGATGATCACTTCTAATTGATACAATTTTGGTTGCTTGTTCATTTTGGACTAGTTTGGCATATTTCTTAAATGCTTTAAAAGCTTCATTTTTATTTGCCAAAAATAAGGTCCATGTGAATCTTGAAAAATCATCAACTATTACTAGTCCATATGAATTTCCGCCAAGACTTTTAGTTCTTGATGGACCAAACAAGTCCATATGTATTAATTGAAGTGGTATTGAAGTTGATATAATATTCTTGGGTTTAAAGGAAACTTTAGTTTGTTTACCCTTTTGACAAGCGTCACATAATTTATCCTTAATAAATTTCATTTTTGGTAAGCCTACAACAAGTTCATGCTTGACTAACTTGTTTAAGTGATCCATATGGATATGTGCAAATCTTTTATGCCATAGCTATGCATCATTGTTGTCACTTACCATAAGACATTTCATTTTCAAGGATAAATCATCAAGATTAATTGTAAAAATATTTTTGAAACGCTTACCAACAAACTGAATTTCACTTGTTACCTCATTTTGGATAATACAATCATCTTTGTTGAAAGTGATTTTGTAACCTTTGTCACAGAGTTGGCTTATGCTTATGAGATTGTGCTTTAAGCCTTCAACATAGAGGACATCTTCAATTGAAGGAGATGGAGCAATACCAACTTTTCCAATGCTCAATATTTTCCTTTGTTGTTATCTCCATAGATCACATAACCTTTTGACTCAAGAGTTAGTGCTGAAAATTTAGTTTTGTCACCGTTCATGTGCTTTGAACATCCACTATCTAAGTACCACATATTTGATGTACTTTGTGTGTACTCCTACAAAACAAGATTTATAGTTTATTAGGTACCCAAAGTGTTTTGGGTCCTTGAAGATTAGTACCTTTCTTGACCCACACATAATGCCCTTGTGGAACACCAATGTTCCTAAAATGACAAGCATTAGGTGTGCAGTCATTCAGACCACAATAGAAACATGTTGTAATCCTTTTAGGAAAACATGGTTTCTTTTGAATAGTACTCTTTTTAGAATAACGATGATTCTTTTGAACAGCTATTACTTTCTCATTTTTGGATTGGTTACTTGCCTTGACAAAGATAGTTTTACTAGTACTTGGTTTATCAAATTTTGAATAACCAAGTCCACTTTTATCGTTTGAATATTTTTGCATGTTAAGTAAATTTTCTAATCCAATTTTTCCTTTAGTATCTTTCGATAACTCTATTCATTTGGACAATTTTAAATGAGAGTGAATCACATTTATTGCATGTAGAATTCTGTTTTTGTTTTTCAAAATCTTGTTGCATAGTGTCGATCTTTTCATTAAGAGATAAAATTTGTTTCTTTTGATTCGACACTATTTTGTACAGATTTCTACATTCGATAAGTAGTTCTTTTATAGCCTGTTGTGCATCATTATCTTCAACACATGAATCATCATTATAACAAGTATTTTTACTACTAACCTCTTCTTCGTCATCAGAATGGTGAGATGCCATCAAGGCAACGTTTGCGCATTCGTCATTTTCTGAATTTGAAGATGAACTTACTTCATTATATTCCCATGCTATGTATGCCTTTTTGAACTCCTTCCTTTTGGTAGCATTCTTCTTGATAATGTTAGGACATTCTGCTTTCATATGTCCTTGTTTCCCACATTCAAAGCAAGTAAAATTTTGATTTGTAGTGGACACATCTTTCTTTCTAAAGTTTTTCTTTTTCTTGAACGTTCTATCGTTTTGAAGAAATTTACAAAGCTTTTTAACAAGGAGAGTGATATTTTCATCTTCATCTGAATTTTATTCATTCATCCATTCTTGTGATTCTATTTTTAATGCAATACTCTTTGTTTTCTTTTCTAAACTCTCATTCCTTTCCAATCTTTCTAGTTCTATTTCATGCTCTTGCAATTTTCTGAAAAGTGCAGAGAGTGACATTTCATATAAGCTTTTCTTTTCAGAAATTGTTGTCACTTTAGGTTGTCATGCTCTAGTTAATGATCTCAGAACCTTTAGGTTCAATTCATCATTAGTAAAACTTTTGCCAAGTGCTATCAAGTGATTTGTTAAGTGAGAGAATAGTTTCTGCATGTCTAGAATTGGTTCTCCTGGTTGCATTCGAAACATTTCGTATTCTTGAGAAAAAGTGTTTAGTTTTGAACGTTTTACCTCAATTGTTCCTTCGTGGGTTACTTCAAGAGTATTCCATTTTTCTTTTGCTTTTTTGCAGTGGGATATACGAAAGAATTCGTCCATTCCTAATGCTAATTGTAACATATTTTTGGCTTTCTTGTCAAACAATACTTTTCTCTTTTCATCGTCTATCCATGAGGCTTTTATTTTTATTTCTTCTTTATTGTTGATGACTGTTGTTGGAATATATGGACCGTTCTCTACAGCCTCCCATATGTCATCTCCTTGAACCTCAAGGTATGCTTGCATACGTATTTTCCAAAAATCATAATGTTCACCGACAAAGCAAGGTGGTTTGTTGCTGCTACCACCATCTCTAAAAACAGGTTGTGTGGAAGCCATGAATTGAGGAGCAAATTACCAAAAACCTCCTCTGATACCAATTGTAAGATCAGAGGCGCACCTAAGAGAGGGGTGAATTAGGTGTTAGACGATTTTTCTGTTTTTAGAGTTTTGTGAGTTTGTTTAACTGGCTGTTTCAAGTTTATGAAAGCTTTGTAAAAGACTGAAAGTAAATCACACAGAAATTTATCCTGGTTCCCCTTATAACCAAGGGTACAACCAGTCCTCTTGCACACCACAAGAGATTTTCCACTAATTGTTTGAATAAGTTACAAGTCTAACACTAAGACTTCAGTTACAAATTCTTAACACTTAGCCAAAGATAGTACACCATTATCTCAGTTAACAATACTTGAAGAATCTACACTAAGTTCTTCAAGTGATACAATAACTTTAATTTGATTTTGTAATTATGTTTTTAACTAAGAACAAGATTATAATACTAAGTATGATGATACTTAATCAAGCACACTTCCAAGTACAACTGAGATCCTTTCTTAATGATATGAAATTGAAAAGCATGTACTTGAAAATATGAAACTTAAGCTTTGAAAGTGTTTGATATTTCAGAAAATAATTCTAAGATTAGTAAGTCAAAAGTTGTCAGTAAGAACTGAAGCTATGAAGTATTTATACTCCATAGGTAACACTTCAGATCTGTTACAATTGTTCCCATAAGTTTTGATAAACTTATGCACTGATCTAGAAATGAAAAATTGCATTGTTTCGAAGTTGTATTCGAATATAGCCTTAGTGTATTCGAATACACTTCTATAACGTTCAGTTTTTATTCAAAATTTGAACTTCGTATTCGAATACGATACCTCGTAGTCGAATACAAGTATGAGATTTTTGCCACTGACTTGAGTTGTATTCGAATACGCAAAGTTGTAGTCGAATACAAAAGTTCAATTTTAGCTACTAACTTGACATCTGTATTCGGCTACGATACTTCGTATTCGAATACAGATCTTCAGTTTTAGCTACTGACTTGCAATCTGTATTCGGTTATGAAACTTCGTATTCGAATACAGATCTTTAGTTTTTGCTACTAACTTGCAATCTGTATTCGGCTACAAAAGGCTGTAGTCGAATACATCTTTGATTTTTGTCAAAAAATTTATTTTCAATCATATGTTTATGTATTTAAATATTTAAAAAACATTTTAATGCATATGCTAACAAGAGGGTTCTCATAATATTGTATTTGAATTAATATCAAGTACCTTAAGTCCTAAGTTACCTAATATGAATTTGAAGGATGAGTTGAATTAATATCTTTTTGCTTTTTTATCAATAACCATTTTGTCTTCATCAAAAATGTAGATCTTATTCTTTTTCACAAAAGACCTCAAGTAGTTGTAATCCAGACCTTTACCATATAAAATCTGATAAGGAGATTTATCCTTGAGAATTGGAAAGGGAAATCTATTAATCAAGAAGGATGCAGTAGCAACACATTCTCCCTAAAAAGTAATTGGCATCTTGGACTGAAAAAAACAATGCACGAGCAACATTCAACAAACGTTGGTGTTTGCGTTCTACAACAGTGTTCTGTTCTGGCCTTTCAACACAAGAAAACTGATGCAAAGTGCCTTGGTTTTGTAAAAATTGAGTGAGGGACAATTCCTTGGCATTGTCAGATCGAAGACATTTAATAGTGACACCAAACTGAGTCTTGACCATTGCAAAAAATTTAATTATTGCAGCTTTTGCCTCAGATTTCGTATTAAGCAGAAAAATCCAGGTGTATCTAGACCAGACATCCACCAAAGTGAGAAAGTATCTTTTGCCATCATAGGTAGGGTGGCTATAAGGACCCCAAATATCACAATGCAACAAAGCAAAAAGAGCATCAGAGATATGATTATAAGCAGGAAAAGACAATCGTCTAAATTTAGCAAGAGGGCATATTTGACAAATAGAAGAAGTAAATTGATTTGGCATGATAAAAGGTATTTTATTGCTTAAAGATCTAAGGATCTTATCAGAAATGTGACCAAATCTAGAGTACCAAAGTTGGGCATTAGTACAAACAGAAATAGAATTACACGAATGAAAGGAAACAATATCTGCAAACGTGCAATTTGGACCAATATGGTCTGAAATGAGGTCTTGGGAGGATAGCAAATAGAGGCCCTTATAGAGGCTACCCTTGCCAATCCTCTATAAGTGTACCAAGGCACTAACATACATCAAGTTAACACTAAAATGGGGAATATACAACACATTGTGCATAATAAAATTAGGAGTCAATCTAATAGTTCCTACTGCAACAACAGGAATAAGCATGTTATTTGGAAGAGTAACTGTCTTATGAGAAATTGTTTGGTAAGAATGAAATAAATGCAATGAACATGCAATGTGGGCATTGGCACCTGAATCAAGAATCTAGTGATCATGTGATAAATTTAAAGAAGAGGATTTGGTAGAAAGAACTATACCATTGGAGGTGGAAACATTTGTGGAATTGGCCATATTGTTGTGCTGTCAAATGAAAAGGAGCATCAGCAGACACCTGATTTGTTGTAGCAGATTCTGTAAGTTTGGAAGAATTTGTCTTGTAATTAGGTGGATAACCATGGATCTTATAACAACGAACTTGAGTGTGACCGAGCAAACCACAATGAGCACAAAGGGGCGATCTTTCTTGCTACCCTTGGATTTGTTTGTAGAAGAATTTTTGACAACAAACACAGGTAAAGAATCGACAGAAGGAATAGGTGGAGCTGCAATAGCTCTTTGCTTCTCTTCTTGAATGATAAGGGAGAATTTGCCCACGAATAGCAGAAAATGAGTCATTCAATCCCATAAGAAAATGCATAACATGTTCCATTTGAAGAAAATCAGCCCAAGGTTGAATACCACCACAATTGCAATGATGAGGGGGCCGTAATTCAACAAGAGACTGCCAAAGAGAACGAACCTTGGCGTAATAGGTAGTAACGGACATGGAACCTTGTTGTAGTGTTGCCAATTCACGTTTGAGTTGAAAGATGAAAAGGCCATTAGGTTGTTCAAAGTGTTCTTGAAGATCATCCCAAATTTCCTTTGCGGTAGAACAATGAAGAACTGTAGATTGCATTTCCTTCGAAATCGCGTTCAAGATCCAAGAAGCGACCATGTTGTTATTACGATTCCATGCCAAACTATTTGGTTGATTTGGAGCAGGTTAATCGATAGAACCGTCAATGAAACCAATTTTGTTTTTGCCAGAAAGTGCCATAGTCATGGCTTTCTTCCATGAATTGTAGTTGTCACCACTCAGTGGGTGAGATACCAACACAAAACCAGGATTATAGAGGAATGAATATGGAAAGGGTTGTCACCACCAATGACTGCCATGGGAGGTTTAGGAAGCTCAATGAGAGCGATGAAGGAGAAAACAGATAGAAAAAGGAATACGGAAAATCTCAAACTGATACCATATTGAATCTCATAAACTGAATTTCATCAATTGATTTATTTGAGTTTTTATCAATTTACAATGAATGGAACCCTGCTTTATATAACATGCAAGATCAATACAAAATAAAACCAAAAAAGGTCTAACTAATTTGCACAATCTCTAACTAATTCAGATAATTAACCGTCAAACTAACTGATTGACTACTTTACAAAATAATGATATATTCTAATAACCCTTAAGGAACTTACACACAAATAATTTTTTATTTATAGTCAATTTTATTTTAAATTAAACTGATAATTGATAAAATAAAATGATATTTTAAGGCTTTTTTTTTACAAACAAAATCGTAGGTCTTGTAAAATAGGACCGTTGACCGTTCAATGTTTCAAAATTTTGTGCCGAAAATGAATTTTAAAAATAATTTTTTTGAATAAAATGGGATTAATTTAGTTTTTCACATAATTTGACCGACCACTGTAAGCTATCATATTTTGTAGTTTATTACTAGCAAAGCGCAATTATGTGAGATATTTATGTTTTGCATTTACCCATTTGATGGCGTTGACTGAATCAGATTCTATAATCACGTTTCCTTCTCTCAGCCATTCTTTTTCTAAAGACAGTTCTACCACAAACACAATCGCTAAGAATTCTGCTATGTTTGAATCTTTTACTCCTATATGAGCTGCAGACGTGAAATGTATTAAGCTATTTATAATCTCTCTTAACAAGTACACAACTAAGATGTTCCAAATACAACACTATAATTCATTTAATTTAATCATATATATTACTTAAAAGATGGAGACCTTAATATTTAAAAGTTAATTAATTAAGACAAAAAAAAATTATATATATGGTACAAGATCATTATATAAACTGTTGTTTATAGTCTACCAACCAAAACTACTGCATAACCTATTATATTCAGATGGAAATGGTACAATTATTATAGTATTTGATTTCATACCTACCTCCAAATCTTACATTTAAGTTCTAAATATGAAGCTTGAACCCACCAATCAAATTTCTTGGTTTGTGACCTTTGTCTGCAAGAGGGTGCACGCTCTCATCCACGTGCAATGTTACAATAATATAATATATTTAACAAAAGAAATACTAACAAGGTAAAGCCGCCTGATATAAATGATAAGGTCGTTCCATATACATATGCTGACATGCTCATGTCTTGTACTACCACCTTATGCGTATTTTGATGAATTTCAAAAACAATAATAATTATAATAAGCATGACGATGATGATATTTTTCATTGAGTGTGTTTTTTTGTTGAACTAGTGGTAATCTTGCTGACTTGTCATATCGTTAGCTGAGAATAAGACGGTATACAAGTGTGGATGTTGATGTGGATATGAAGTAACCTTAGCTCAGACAAAATATTCCAACAAATGAAATAAATAAATTAATAAATAAAATAATAAAAATTTCCATACAAACGCATTGTAAGTATTGTAAATATTCTATTTCCTTTCTTCTCCTTTGGAAGTGAAAAACTTCCTATTATGTCATAATAAAATTTTGAAAGACACAATTTGCTACAACATTGTTGTCACGTATGTACAAAGTCAGTTGACAGCAAACTGCCTCCTTAGATCCCTAAAATCATGCACTTTGTTTCCTTTCATTTTGATACAAAATTGAGTATTTTTTTTCTCCCCATCCATCTTGTCCTCATTATTTATCACTTCCATATAAATATGGACTGTGGCAAATGTCTGCAGTCTTTCCCCCAACACATCCCAGCAGCTATGTCCACAAAAATGGTTAGAACCAACAAGCATAAATGTTGGTTTATCCACATTGCATGCTCCTTCACCTTTTCCATATTTGTTTGTGGTTCATGCAGCTTCCCCGAAAGCCCACCCAGCCGAGAGCTTTAAGCAGCAGGAGATAGATCACTGAATGACAGTCAAATAGCTCATGAAGGCCCCCACTCTCAAAGGTCTTGATGCACAAGAAGAATCTGCAGATAAGCAATGGCTATACATCTCTCTTTGCCATGGTTCCAGTTGAACCCTGCCTCTTTATGCCATGCTGCCAGGCATCTCTGGATTTATCGCCCAAATGATCAAAATCATCCAAGGAGTTCTCTGTTAAATACCTTGATGGACGATGGTTCCCATTTCTGAAGCTTACTGAAGTGCCATTCATCCTCTCATCATCTTCAGATGGTGCTCCCACCCTGGATTCCATATGCATCTCCATTGATCTATTATATCTTGGTCCACCTGATCTCATGCCCCTCATATTCAAGGGTGCCTTACCAGGCAATGGTGTGTAAACAGGTCCCTTGGTCACCAAAAATTCCTTGGGAAGAGAATCCATATCCATGTAGCAATTTCGTGATCTTGCATCTGCAATCAATGCTGCCCAATCTTCGGATTGTATCAGAGCATTTGCGTTTCCCATCACCTGTCAATGATAACAAACTATTAATACCAAACAAAAAATGTGCCTTAGTAAGTTTAGTAAAAAAATAGACCTAAAAGACATTAGAGAGAGATCCAGTTCATACCCAAAGGGCCCTTCTTGCACGTGTAAGGGCAACATTCATTCGACGTATGTCAGCAACAAAACCAACCCCATGGCTTGATGCACGCACACAAGACATTATGATCACATCACGCTCTTGACCTTGGAAAGCATCTACTGTGTTGATATATAGATCCTTCCCTTCTTCTGAACTTAAGACTTCCTCGAACTCACGTTGGAGGCATTTCAACTGCAGCTTGTAAGGAGTAATTATGCCGACTGTAATCTTTCCCAGACCTAATGATTTCACTGTTTTCTGAATATGCTCATACAATCGGAGACAAAATTGTGCTTCGTGTATGTTTTGGTAAGAGACTGATCCACCTCTGTGAGATTCCCGTCCATGTCTGATATCATAGAATATATAAGGTCTAAGTAAAGGGTCTTTGTAGTATGCTTCATCAGGCAATTTAACCACACTTTCACTGTCAGTAAGGCGCCCCTGATAAAAATACCTAGAAGGGAAATCCCGTATTTGGGGATGCATTCTATACTGCACAGACAATAACATTGTCGGACATCCCGCTTGTTGAAACCTTTCAAAAAGACTCCTGCTGTACATCAATGTTCCTGCAGCCTTGCTTATAACTGTAGCAGGGAGCTGCTGAGGATCTCCAACAAGAACACATCGTGCTGCTCCAAGTGAAAGTGGAGGAAGAACTCCCACCTCACTGGCTTGGGCTGCCTCATCAATGACCACCATATCAAATCCATGGGAAAGCCGAGAAAACAACTTGCGGCCACTGCTAGAAACTGTAGTGAAAACTATTTCAGCTTCATTGGCAAAACTGGCCTCCAAATTTGCACGGGCCTCTTCCAAATTGAAACCACTACCAGGTCGAAACCTGCCTTCCAAAAGAGCAAGGCGAGACATCTCAACCAAAACCTTATCCCTGCCTTCAACTACAGATGCAAGGTTCTGTAGCAAAACATCTCGATTCTGATCTCGGGCCATGAGAAGGTCAGGGTCAACACTGACAGATCCTTGGGAACGTACAGCAGCAGCAGTAGCATTTAGTTCTCTATGAAGACAATGCAACTGTTGAGTATATTGTGCTTCTCGATTCCTTAATTGTTGCATCCATCCCGCAACTTCCTCCCGAGTCTTGACCAGAAGCTGTTCAGTTCTCCGCTCAACAGAAACTGCTTGGGCAGCACGCGTCTGAGAATCAACCCCAACCCGAGCTACATCTGGTCGATATACTTTCATCTCTCCATCAATAAATCCACGATCAAGAACGCGGGAAAGAAGCTCATCAGTGGCAGCATTAGAAGGAGCACAGACTAACATTCTAGGCTTTGGGACCAGTTTAGGCAAAGTTCTTAAGAGATTTTGGTCCATGTTTTGAAGAACTTCGTCAATAGATCCTGTGGGGGCATGATCTGAATTGAGCTCATTAGCTTGCTTGTAGCTTTCAGGAGCTACATGCTTAAGCAAAGAGGTGTAGTAGTGTTGATACTGCACAAGATGAATGACATTCAACATTCCCCATACTGTATGTGTTTTTCCTGTTCCTGGAGGTCCTTGAACAAGAGTAAAAGGCCAAGGATCTTGCTTCTTTGATGCCACACTACTTGTACCGGCAGCTGTATGCATAGCTGCCCACTGGATAGCTGCTAACTGGGGTTCGTTGAAGGTCCTGTGCAGATACTCCACAAAGTTTGGTGTGAAGCATTCAGGCATTGCCGGGGTATGCAGCTCATATTTTGGGAAGTGTTCAGGACTAGGCTGAAGAATTGCATTTTGCATCTGTAAAGTGAGAAATTTGTCAGAATTGAAAAACCATGACACACTGCTAGATATCAGAATATTTCCATCACATACCTGCACATTTAAGCGACGAAATGCATGTAGAGCAACATATTCCCTCTGTGTGGTAGCAAGAGAACCAAGCACTGTGAGATACCAGATGCTTCCAATTTGCAGTTTCCTTACGATATGATCATCATCAGCTCTGGAGAAAAGAACAAAATAATCTGAGTATAACTATGGAACCGGGAAAGTACATATTAACACAGCAATTGAAAGGAATCTTTAATGGGAAAATTGGAAGCACTTGCCTGCTAGGATCATAAGAATCCCCTACAAAGTAATGGAGTATTGCACCAGGAGGATCGCGAGTATCAATAGGTATGTGTCGCCTAACTGTACCCACCACACGTCCGGTGATTTCTGATTCCCCACTATCGTGAGGTAAAGATGGATTGTTTGGCTTGGATCTGACTGCTTGAAACGAAGAAATTATCAATATAGTTAAACTAACGAAAAAAATTAACAAATGGATATGTACTAGATCATTGACAACAAACCTGATCCAGGCCTAGGGGACGAAAGAATTGCAACATCACCCTCCTTAAATGACCATTTGAACTCATGTGCTGGAAGTACTTTCACATCATACCAACCTAAGAGAAGTGCAAATCAAACCCACAAATTAACAACAAAAAGAGGAATAATCGACCGATATATCACCAAACTGTGGGGTCATGTTTGTTGAACCTTGCAGGGAAAAAGCAAGAAACACGGTCCTAAAAGTATGGCTGAGTACCCAAAAATACAAGCAAAATAGAAAACTAAACTCCGTGATGTTGGGTGAATATACTTTCCAGCAATAGCATACAGATAGAGATTTTAATTCATTTATTTATTTGGAAGGGAGAATTTAAATTAATGTTAAGAACTAGTATTCCACTACAGAGTTAAACTGTTAAACAACAGTAATAAAATGTTAATCAAACACAAAACAAGTAAAAGGTGCAAAAGTACCTCTTTCTCTTGACTCATTTGCCTTCACTCGCACCATAATATGAGTATCCCTTGATACTGTTTCTGTTGATTCTTCCCAGGTGCTATAAAGTTGAGCACGGCATTCCTCAAAAAGCAAAGGCTCAAATACTCGAACATACTCTTCCACTGATTCAAACCGTCCAGGAACGCACTGTAAATCGGTCTCCTCTGAACCACAGGATCTCCAATCAGTTACCAATAAGAATGATAATAAATAAATAAATAAATAAATAAATAACAATCAAACTTTCAAAGAACTAAAGGATGCAGCCCAACTGACTCAGCCATTTAGAGTGACAAATAACCAAATAAGTAACCATAACTAATATAAACTAATAAAAAAGCTACAAAAGCATTTTAGCTCACACAAGTCAGTATATAACATAAAGCTTTAACCAACAAATATTAGGAGAAGCTATCTGAAACAGTGATTAATGCATATTAAAATTCTCCAAATGGATTATTGTCACCATGCAATCACATAAACAGCTTCACTCTCTTCTCCCCTGCATATAATCATATATTCTATATTCTGCCATCATTCCTGCCCATCTTACTTTCTTCAAGCTCTCAGACAACATTTTTGCATTTGTTTGCAGCAAATGTTTTAGCTATCTTCAACAATTTGGTGCTACGTGCTTTCTACATATCTACAATTGAAGTGACCCCCACCCCTTGAGGAAAAATCTTCAAATTTAACCTACCTTGCAAATTCATGCAAAAAGACAGGGCATCTTAACTTATCACTTCACATATCTGAGAAATATCTTCCAGAGATGTTATCACTGATAGATAGAAAGCACAGATAGAATGTCAAACTATTTATCTACAACAACAAACAAATATCATGATGTCCTATCATAGACTGTGTTAATAGATAAATAGCTTCAATTTGGACAATTCTTTAATAGTTTGACCTTAAGTTTTCGTTGGCCTCCCTACCTAGCTAAGTTTTAAACTATACTCCATCTGGCCTACCCTCCTTACCAATGCTGCTACAAGTCTAATCCACCACACACAAAAAGGAGGGTTGTGTTAGGTAGTCAACAGCCAAACTACCAAGATAGCAAGAGATTTGAATATCCATGAAATGGTCTTCCATTGAATATCATGTATTTAAATTGACGAGTAACACTTTCTGATGAAGAATATACAGCAAGTGTCTAAAGTGACTGTGAAGTATGTATTTTGCATAACTTTGAACTTGGTCTTTAAAACTAATATTACTGTAAAATCATCTACAACATCGTTTAAAGAAACTCAACTATGGCATACAAAATTGAGATGACATAAATAGGTAGCATTCAAAACATTCATTCATAAAAGCAAAATCTCAGAAAACAAATAATCCCACGTTATCGAATAAATTCAGCAATTAGCATAGAGAACATGGAAAAATAGGACATATAACATGTATATACTGAATTGAAGTGAAGCAACAAGTTGCACTTCCACCTGTTATCTTTTGTTCTTTCTCGAGAAACAAGAAAACGTGAGAACCATAACACAGAGCCATATGATGGTGACTGGATTACATAAAGAATTCATGTAAACCAGTGAAAGCTATCAAATCAATATCAAATTTCATTCCAAAAACAACTGTGTCATCACCTTTGCATGTCTCTCCAGTGTTATGACTCTCACAGTGTGATAACTGGAGGAAGGGATCAACAAGATGAGAAATCAGCAACAAGTGCAAAGGACAAAAATTTCAAATAACGATTATCAATGACAGTATACATTTGTACTAATGGTAATAATACGAAAACTTAATACCTGGGTGATGCCAAAACTTTTCACTGGTCACCTCCCGTATGAGGCGTTCAACAGATGAGTCCTGGGACTGGAAACTAACAGGAGTTTGCTTCTTGATAGAATGATGTTTCTTTTTTAGCAGCTTGACATCATTGGAGCTTTGACCACTCTGTCCCAACTTCCTATTAGAACCAAATGCATTCTTCTGCTGCCTCAAATCTGTCTGTTGTTTCCATGATCCTTGTCTTGGTATGGGTGGTAAATTGGCCTCAATAGGAGGTTCTGTCTCGCTGTTTATCCTCCTAGACCTACCAAATGGTCCGGAATTATCACCATTACAATCCGGTTTAGCTTCATGTGTTTCAATTTGACTTATGCCTTCACTAAAAGAAGAGTCAGTTTGATTCAGATCCTTGGCTATTCCAACACGTTCAACTTGTGCAGGAACAGTACGAACTTCCTTCACGGTACGACTTATAACTGATGACGCGAAAGTCTGTCTTCTAGGGGTTGAGGTTTTGATAGGACCTGCTTGCTTGACATCTTCCAAGTTAAGAAACATGGTTTGTCTATTACGTTTCTTTCCCAACATTTCCTCTTTGCGCTGGTCAATCTTCCTCTTTCCATGAATAGTTGCAGACCTAAGTGCATGACTTGCTTCAATACCCTTCACTTCTTTTTGCTTGGGAACTAAATTGGGTTCCTCCTGTGCATCAACAGAAGCTTCACTTTTTATATTGCTTTCTGAATTTGGGATACCATTGTTTTTTTGTTCACTACAATCTGATTCTAGACCTATAGAAGCACGGCTATTCTTTTCATCGTTTATACTATTAGAATTAGAACTCTTGACATTGTTAGACTTACTGTCAGAAGCCACTGCAACACATCCATCCACCATTTGAGATGTTGCTTTTTCTTCTGGAGCTTGACTTTGTTGTGGCAGATTATTACCTCCATTTTGAACAGAAAAACCCTCGTCATCAGACCATTCTCCTTCTTCCCTTTCTGTAGATTGAGCATTTGCTGAGCCAGACATCTGCGATTCCATAACTTTCACATTCTCATCTTTACTGGACTTAAAGGAAGCCTTTGCACCCTGATCTCCTGCTTTCTTCAGCTCACCATCCGCGCCAGGGACACAAGCAGATTTAGGGCGAATAAAAGGTTGAAATCCCGAGACAGTTGAGGCATGTGAAAATGCATGATTATTCATTATTCCTTGAGCAGCAGTAGAAGCTACAAATAAGTCAGGAGCATGGGAATTTGTTGATGGTTGGGTCTTTTGAGGCTGGAAGAAGAAAACACCATCTCTCTCGTCATTATCCTCTGTAGGTGGCTCATTGAGATCAAATAACGGTCTTCCTCGGGAACCCATCTTATATGCATAAGGATGCAGACTAAATTCTGAATAAAAAGTTGAACAAGTTTGTAGCTTGTATTCTTTTTAAGAGACAATATACATGACATGCCCACAATGAGGAAAGGCAGTGGATCTGCAAGTCAAGCACAATAAAAAAAGGTTCTTATAAATTGTTTAAGCATAGGGCACATACAAATTATATTGTCTCAATGTGTAAGACAAAATAACAGTTAAATGTGAATTTACAGTTCAAATCAAGAGCACACATTATTCTTTTATGAAACAGATGACAACTATTTGTATCTTACCCTAAAGGCGTGAACCCAAATAAACAATTACAAGGACAAAAAGAATAAAATCCACAGCATACCAATCATCACCGGTAACGATGAGTCGACGGCATGTTTTATGTCTAGACATACATGCAGTTCTTCACATCATAAACAATTAGTGATCCAGATTAACATATGAAAGCATAAAAACACAATATACAATAGAATAAATACCAAGGAAACCCTTGATAGCAAAAAAAAACCTAACAGCTTGATAACACTACAAATACTACAAACACCTAAAGCTAAACTTCAAGCAACCATCCAATGCTAATTAACACCAATCCCCTCCTTCTCTCACCAACACCACCAAATGAAACAAACCCCCATCACAAATCAGAGAACAAATTACAGAAACCAATTCCACCAAGCCCAATAAGATATACATTCACATTCACATTCACATTCACATACACATCACAACCACAAAACAGTTCTCAACTTTCATCATTCAAGATAAAAAAAAATCACTAAATTTCCCACAAACCCCAAAACAAAACACTAAACTAAACAACAAACCACAAAACTACACCTCAGTGAACACAACAAACAAATATCTAGGGTTCCAACTTCCAACAATCAAACAGCTCACACTACCCTTTCCATCAAGATTCAAAATTCACATAACCAACACATATTCTTATAGATCTTATCCTCACAAACACCACGCATAATAGAGATCAAATCACTTGTTCATTCAACCTAATCAAAAATTAATTCACAAATCTAATTAGTCAAACCTATTCCCTCATTCAGTATCGTTCAATTCATCACCATTATCCAAGCTTAATCGATTCCATTATCCAAAGTTCTCAGATTTCCATCACTTAAAATTACCAACCCCCAAAAATTAAGGGATAAAAAATAATCGAAAATTATAATTAAAATTAGTCTTGGAGAGAGAATTTACCTCTTCTCACTTCGCACAGAAAGGGAACAATTAACAATAGAGAAAAAGAAGAGGGTTCGCTCTAAAGGTACAAGTTGAAGAGAGATTATTGAGAGAGAACGAAGAGAGAGAAAGATAATGCGATTTTGATGAGGGAAAGAGAGGGTGTGGTGATGGGTTTATATAGGAAAATATCGATCTCATCTCGCCGGTCGGAGATTTAAACGCCCACCGTTAAGTGTTTTCCGTCCAAGGGTAATATAGGTATTTTAAATCATTATTCAATGCTAGGGTATAGTCGTAAAGTTTCGGTGTCTGTAGGGTTAGTTTCGGAAGTTGAATTGTTTTTTTAAGGAAGTAAGTATAATATTTATTGTAGGAACCGGAGTGAGTTTCAAAAGCGATGCCTCTAAGCGGTTGGCAGTTGGATAGCACGCAATTTGTGGCGCGTGAAATGTTGTTTAATCCGTTGATTTTGGATCAAATATTTTTGACTAAATTGATTGGATCAGTTAAGTACTCATTGTTTTTTTGAATCAGTTAAGTGCTCATTGTGGTAATTTCAACAACAAAATGTGTAATAAAAAGGTTTGATTGCTCAAAAAAACAAACCTTGTGTTTGGCAGATATGAAATACTATTTTTCTGAACTAAAATACTAAATACTAGTATAAGATTACTATTTTTTTTAGATACAAATTATCTTTTTTATAGGATAAGATTTTCAGATAGGGTTGATATTATGTAGGATAAATTTTTATATTTTGTCTGTCCTTGATATTTCATTTTTTTTTAAGATTTTTATTTTTGTATCAAATTTTTTGTTTGTTTGAGAAAAATAAGATATAATCAAAAGATATATTAAATAAAAATTTTATTAAATGAATTAAAGGAAATTGGTCTATATTTGGTTAAACTTGATTAATACACTTTTTTTTATTAAAGTGTGAAGACAAGATAAAAGATTTAACTAATTGATTGGATTCAAATGGTTAAAGACGAATTTGAATTATTAGAACTTCATTCCACTAGGAATGAGAGGGTTATATAAAAAAATAATTTTGTATTTATTGTTAGTTTATATAAAAAAAAAAGATATAGTTAAATATTTTTTTTTCGTTTATATCCACACAAAATCAAAAGATGTATTAAATAAATTTTTATTAAATGAGTTCAAAACAAATTGGTTTGTATTTAGCTAAATTTGATTAATACACTTATTTTTATTAAAGTGTTAATGAAAATATAAAGGGCTTAACCAAATAATTTGACTCAAGTATAATAAACTTCAATTAAAGACGAAATCGAATTATTAAAATTTCATTCCCAACGAACAAGAGGGTTAAAAGAAGTTTAATTTGTATTCATTGTTTGTGCAAAATATCTGGAATTGTATTTAGTCATATCTTAAATATTGATATTTGTGAAGATATTTTAAAACAAAATACTAGAGAGATATATATCGCAAACGATCTAATTAGATGCAATATAAAAAATATTTTACACTGTCCGAGTGTGTAGAAATCAATCTAATATACAATAATTATTCAAAATAAATAAATAAATAAAATAAAACCATTCAAAATAAATAAATAAATAAATAAATAAAATAAAACCATTTTTATATTAGTAAACATCTTGACCATGATTTGTACTATTGTATATAGTTTTCCAAATATCTTTAATACAATTAAGAAAAGAAATAGTTATTTTTCTCGAGCAAATTAAGAAAAAGGAAATATTATCAGAGATCTCTCAATAACATATTCATGAAAAAAATCATGTTTATCCGGAAAATTTTATTTTATTCAAATGTGAATGTATTGATGAACTTTCTATATTATGAAATTCCTTTTAAAAATAAATAATTAAAAAATGTATAAAAGCTAAAATTAATTCCTTCAGAAAAAAACAAATTTGATAGTTTTATTAAAAAATTATGGCTATAAATAATATTTTATTAGCGATGGAATAGGTGGTAATTTTATATTTTTTTGTATTTTTATGTAATAATCATGTGTTATTTATAATACTCTTTATTGTAGTTTTTGCACTTTTTCGTTTTTGTT
>JBBPBO010001985.1:69541895-69611471 GCA_037974295.1 Cicer cuneatum | reverse complement strand
TGCAACATAATAAAAAATAGTTGGGATAATTTTTTTTTAAGAATTAGTTAATAGAGATTAAAAAAATCAATTTTAAAAATAAAAAAATAAAAAATTTATTTTTAACCAAAAAAAAAAAAAAAACTAAACTATCTCAGCAATCCAATTGTGTTTATTTTATTTTTCTACATGGAGCTGGTTCGGGTAGGGTAGGGAGCAAACTTTATTTTCCCATGCAATAAAAAATGTTTTTAATTTATATTTTTAATTGATGAGATCGAAATTAAGTTTGGCGCATCCCAATCCGATTCCGAACAAGAAGCGCGCAGATCAGATCAGATCCTTTGTATACGATGGTTGGATTTAGATTGAGAGCCTTATCCGTCACCGCTATCGCTTTTCTTATTCTATTCCAAGACAGACTCTCAACGCCCGTTTGCAATAATCCCGTTTTTCAATTCGTTCAGGAACCTGATGACTTGAAAGTCATCTTTGTCGCTGACCTTCTTCTCTTAGGTTCTGAATCTACTTACTTTAACCGCTTCTTCAGAGATCATTACATGTCCAAATTCTTTCGGGTACCTTCCCTTTATTAATTATTATTATTATTATTTTTTTTTATCTCTCTTATAGGATGCATTATTTATATTACTAAGGGCTTGTTTGAACCCACATAATCACTTGTTTTAAAGTGCTTATAAAAATAATTTCTGCTTCATCATTTTCACAAGTTTTTGATATAGAGTCTCTTTGGATTGATTTGTCTAAGCTTATCTATTGTCATAACTACTTGTGAGATTGTTAAAGATAGCTTATTTTCCTAAGCTTTGCAAATAGTTTATAAAGGGTTGGTTATTACCAATTATAAAAGAAAGTGATTTTGGTACTCAATAATTTAGAGATTTTAAAGAAAAGCTGAAACTTTTCTGTGTTTGTCTGCCGTGATAAAATGATCGGTTTTTAGATTATCATTTTTTCATAAAACTGTAACAACCAAATGAAAACTTTCGAAAGTGTTTTTTTTTTATAGAAGTGATATTTTTACGAAATAACTTGTAACAAATGGGCTCAAAAACAGTTTATAACTCATGAATACAATTTACCTTGTATGTAATCACTTATATGATAAAAGTTTATGTCATAAACTCTTAATTAAGCTATTTGTCCCAACAAATACAAAACAACTTATAGAGCGATTACATGCAGCATACCCCATTGCCCATTAAATTACCTATATAAGCATATATTGCTTATACAAGCTCTCATATGATAAGTGCTTATCAAATAAGTACTTAATTTAATCTGTTTACTAAATACCCCTAACAAGCGTATAACAAGGTCTTTTGCATTATATAAAAAAGCTTTTCTGAATGAATAAGTACTTAATTAATCTCTAGAATACTTTGCTGATATGAATTGTTTACTAAGATGGGTCTTACTCTTTAGAATACTTGACTGGATAAGGGTTTTAATTAAACCGTTTTCTTAAAAATTGTGTTAAAGTGAGAGACAATAATGGCTCAGTAAATATTTAATGGTAGAGAGCAAGGGTTTTTTCTTGCTGTTTATTACCACATATGTGTATTATTATTGGAACTTTGGCAGTAATTGTAACATTAGACTATAGATAAATGATCTGTCACTCAGTTGCATCTTATACCAAGTGCATGTTTAGAAACAGTTTATTTCAGAGAAATAATGAATTTTTCTTTAAACTATGTCCGGAAGTTATAAAAAAGAATCTTAAAATAAGTTAATCCAAACACAGTGTCATACTCAATTCACGTGGCTTGTGTTGGATATCTCATGATTACAGAATTATTTCCAGGTTTTGTAAATTTTTTGTACTGCGAATCATCATGCCAAGGATTAGAATTCTGGTTTACTTCATTGTTGAATTTGAACCGACCACATATGCGTTCCATATCTCTCGACCCTTTTAATTTAATAATGCACCAACTGGCCAGAAATCTTTTGAAACTTTGAAGCCTGATTTGCTTATTGTCTTGGGAGATGTTTCTGCAAAAGGTTCAAAGTTAACAAAAAGCAGATGGTTATCGGTACTCCATCAGTTTTACAAAATGTTGGGGCCCTTCGTTGATCTTCCGTTCCATGCAATTCTTGGTGATAGGGATATTGGAGAATGCAGTGATCTTGATGTGAATAAACTCAATTGGATCGCTCGCAAGTTACCAGGATTGGATCCTTCTGGCTGTGGTGCTTTTGAGATCGGAAATGTTAGTTTTGTTTCGCTGAATGCTGTTGCCTTACTTTGTGACAACAGTAGTTTACGTTTTGATGTTGAAAAATTAATAGAGAGGGAAAGTTTAGAGCTTCGCGGAGAAACAAAGCCGGCAACAAAAACAATGAATCATTCCACCTACTCTAGAGACTCAAACTATGACTTCTTCTGGAGGGAAAGTGCTGTGTTATCTGGATCAGGTCCTGTTCTTCTGCTGCACTTACCTTTGGACCAAACGAGAAACGAGCACTATGGTGCCAATGATGCTTTTGAAAGATCTTCTAGCTCTTTCATAGAATGGTCAAATGTGGTGAGGAGAAACAGGTTAGTGGACATTATTCATATGAATCACATACCATACGATTTTTAAATTCTTGTTAAAAATTTAGGAATGATTTAGTTCATGTTTCGCTGAACAATGTCCACAGTATATATTCACTAAAAATCCATTAATGATTTAATTCGTGGTTCTCTGAAAAAACTCTTCAGAACATATTTTTATGTACTCATGCGCAAATGGTAAGGAAGAGCATAAAATTCCACATCATCTGAGTGTTGTGAGGCCCTTTTTTCCTCAATGAAGTCACAATCTTACACTTATGCTGAAATAAAAATCTCAGTACGAGTTTTGAGTTTGCGAATCAAACATAGTATTCTAGAACCTTAGTGCATGTTTGGTTTCACCAGAAGCTACACTATGTGGTTATGTTTTTGTTATATTGGTATTTTTATTTGTTTTGTTTATGGCAAATAGCCAATACTCATTCTTGCATTATTCATGCTTCTAGACTTTCTATTTCATATATTAATGTGGATTGTTTTTTCATGTTAGGGAGCTCGTTGGGACTGGCCTGTATAATATACTTCATACTCTCCCACGGAATGCTTCTGAGTACATTTTACAAGCTCTGAGGCCAAGGTAATCAAGTGGTGATTTTTTGGGGTACATAAGTGCTTATTTGATTATGCATTCATATAACAAATACTTGCTTGATACTTGAGACGTGGTGGGTGGGAGAGTGATATATTTAGGCATGGCAACGGGGCGGAGGCGGATTTTGCCTTCTCCACTCCCGCACCCGACTAATTAGAAAAACCCACACCCGTCAACGTTTTGTAGCGGGTGTGAAATTTAAGCCCCATGCCCGCCTGCAATGGGGTTCGGGTTTCCCCGCCCACACCCGCACCCATTCATATATATAAAATTATAAATTTAAAAATCATATCTATTATAATTAGTATAATAAAATAATTACTATTAGATAATAATAAAATTAAAAAATATTTTTTATAGAGATGAAATTATAATTTTTAATATTTTAAAAAATATTAAGTATATTCAATATGTATATGTATATAAAATTTAAAAATTACAATAATATTACTAGCGAGACGGGTTCGGGGGAATATCAACACTCCCAAATCGGTCCCCACCCTCAAATTTTAATTTCGGGAAAAACCGGCACCCAATCAAAGCATATTTTCTCCGCCCAAATCAAGACGGGTTCGGGTAGATACCTGTGGGTGCGGGTTATGTTGCTATCCCTATGTATTATCTAAAATTTAATATTTACTTATATTTTAAGTAACATTATTGTTAGAATAAAATAGTGTGATGAAGTATTAAGGTAACATTTGCCTCAATTTGGCATTTTTTTTTATATTTGATTCATTATCCCCTCCCCCACCTAACAAAAAACCCAAATAACATACATATATTTGTTTGTTTCTGTTTTCTTGGAGTCTATATTCTTTAGTTTCCTTTTGACAGTACTTTCTTACAATGCATTATGTGGATTTAAGTTACTTGTCAGTTACTTCTAGGCTATTATTGTCTAAGATATAAGCTTTTAGTGGGAGTTTGTTGCAAATATTTTTGAAAATTACTCTTGATTATTTTGTTGTGTGTGAAAGCTGATTCAGCTTGTAATCTTTTATTCAATGTTTATATTGATGAATGTCCATGTATGGTTTAACTTTCTGTCTAAGCATTGGTCAGTTGGGGCTATGCCCAAATGTTGACTTTTCTTACTTCAACTTGATGATGGCTTATTTTTTATGATAATAGTGAAAGGAAGTACAGTTTAGTGGATAGGGGAATAAATGCAATACAGAGAAGTTGCAAATCCTTTGACATGTCTCCCAATATTGTCTGCAGGATTATCTTTAGTGCTCACAGGTACACGCTTTCTAATCACGTCCATTTCGACAAAACTCGAGAGATTAGTGTCCCAGCAATGTCATGGAATGCAAGAGATGACCCTGGATTTGTCATTGCTACTTTCCAAAAGACAGGAAGAGCTGTGAGCATCAGCTATTGTTCTCTAGCCAAGGAATCTCATATTATTGTAGTTTATGTCTCTATAGTGGTTTTATTTTGTTTGGCTTGTTTAAGAGGATGACGAAAAATAAAGGATAGTATGTAGTAGACTATGCTTAGTTTCACATTATTTTTCATCATCATTGTCCCTACCAATTTTGAAGTCCAAGAAAAGTTTTATTGCTGACTCGAGACTAGCTCAAGAATGATGAAAAAAGAGAAACATAGACCTCTTTTGGGTTGGAGGGTTTATAACTCGGATCGACCCATTGATCCACCAGACCAAGTTATTTGGGCCGTTTTCCATTGTTTCACACAACAAAGATCATGATAAAATGAATTTGACATTTTGAAACAATTTCAAGAACTAAAAAAGGATTGATTTTATCGAAGATTTTCAACTACATAGATAGCTTGAATTTTCATTAATTTTAGAGATCAAACTCTGCAATTTTAGAGGATAAAATGGTGATACTTTTGTTTAATCTTCCTATACACATTTATGAAAGAACATTGACATATAGAATAATTTTTTAAATGTACGAATTGTTTCAACTATTTTCAGTTGATAATCATTATACAAATTAATCTTTTATTTTTATTACATGATCAAATTATTTAGTCTTTAATTCTTAAAACTCTTTTCGGTTGGTTAAAATGTTCCTCAATTTTTAGTCTTTTATTTTTAGCCCCTTAACTTTGGTTAAAATGTTTATTTTGATTCTTTTCTTTTTACCTAATATTCATTTTGATCATTTATATTTTTTTATTCGTTTTGTTCTTTTTTTTATTCCTTATCGTCCTTTATTTTTTATGTAATATTCATTTTAGTTTTTAAAAAATGACAAACTTGTTTAATTTTACAAAAGATAAATGATTGAAACGATTCTAAGTAAAAAAATAAAGGAATAAAACAAAAGATAAATAATCAAAATGAATTAAAAAAAATGACCAAACTAAAATTAAGTAAAAAATACAAGATTAAAATCATATTTAAGCCTTTATTTTTTTTAAATTGTAAACAAAATAGAACATCTGGCAATTTTTTTAAAATAAAGTGATAATATTAAAAAAAAAAGAATTGACAATTTTTAAAAAAACTTAAAAGAGCTAAAAATTTAAAAAATAATTATATATTACACGTAATCATACAAAAAATAACGCAACTACGTTAGTGATAATTGAATCAAAATTAAAATAGCCAAAAATAATTAAATTTTAAAGTTTAGAAGCCAAAATTACATTTAAATCGTTGTTTTTAATTAAAAAAGTGCAACAAATATACACAAACTTTTAGAAGTGATTTTATTTGAAAATATGATTATTTTAAGAAAAAATTACATTTCCCAATCAGGTTGATAACAATTACTAATTTACTAGGTTAAAAAGAGAGTATTACTACCCTATTCTATTCTTTATTATATTTTTGTTTGGTAAGAAACTCGTTCTTTGACTTCTAACTTTTAAATAGTCCTAAAAGACAATTCAATCACAATCAGGTTTAAGAATTACT
The DNA here is from genome assembly GCA_037974295.1 of Cicer cuneatum. NCBI lineage: Eukaryota > Viridiplantae > Streptophyta > Magnoliopsida > Fabales > Fabaceae > Cicer > Cicer cuneatum. Next base: position 69,605,417 of record JBBPBO010001985.1, on the reverse strand, counting down.
AGGATTCCGGATTAAATTGAAATCGAAAATCTTTCATAAAAAAAAAAGAAATCGAAATTGAAACTTTCAGGGTTGACGCATAGAAAGGATTCAGATTCACGTTCTTCCTCATATCAATACAAGATTCATCCACGGTGGCACAATAGCATAGCATAATCGAAATAGCATTGAATAATACTCAAATCAATGGCTGAAAACCCTATCGGATCATCAAACTCAAAACCCCTCTTCATCAAACCCTAATATCCCATCGTGCCTTCACCAATTCCCCAACAACAATCTCCTTCAATTCATATGTCATCTTCACCACATCCTCTCCCTCAAGACCAATTACAACAACACTCACAGTTACAAGGCATCAATAACATTAACTCTAACCCTAACCCTAATATTTCCGCATCCAAATTGTCGCGATCGGCGTTGATGGGACAGAGTGGTAATTTCCCTATGTTGTGTGGCGCAGGAGGAGCACAGTTTAACCTATTATCGTCGGTATAAAATAATTGATTTTTTCCTCCTTTGAAATTGTTAGTTTATGATATTGGATTTTGAATTTTTTGTTTTTGGTGTTCTAGCTTGTAACTTTGCCTTCAAGATTTATGTAATCATATGAATAAAAGCGAAAGAACATGATTGGACAATTTTCATCCATGTCATTTTTATATTCCACCAATCAACGTTCAAACCATGTTCTCCTTAATCTTACTCGTATCAATTCTTGCTTTTCGATTCAAAAAGTGTCGTAACCGTTATAAAAATGAACCATTAAACTTGTATAGTTAACCACCAGTCCACCAAAATCTGTACAACTGATTTGATTAATTTCTCAAAATGAAGAAGCACGGAAGCCGAATGCCAAGTTCCACTGAAACCCAGTACGAGGAGAGTGAGACTGACGAGTCACTGTCTTCTTCTAGCTTATCAGAAGATGTGGGTAACTTCATAAAAATATCATCACGTTATTTGATTTTTGGAATTTTTTTGAATTGTTATTGATTTTGATTTTATTGTAGGAGGGTGAGGAAGAGATAGAGAAGGAGCTGGCTGATGTAACATTTGAGGAGTTGCAGAAAGCTCGATCAGATGGGGCACATGTGTTTTTCAAGAAACGAGGAGAAGACAACAAGTTAAAAAGGGCCAATAAGAATAGGTCTTGTATTTTTAATAACATAATAATACTAATAGTTAGTTAACTATTTGACTGAGTGTTTTTATCTTTCTTTTTCTAATGCTTGTGTGTCTGTCATACTATCTACAAATGAAATAAATTCTAATGTGTGATTAGGCCAATGGAGGCTAGTAGCAAGAAGCCGGTTCCTGCTTTTAGAGATGTCATCCAAGCTCCTAAGAAGGTGAGTTTATTTTCTTACTTGCGTAATTGCGTGGATTTATTTTCTTAATTGTGTAATTGAGATTAATGATCGTTGATGCTGTTTTGTGTTCTTCATTGATACATAGATAGATTAGTTTCACATTTCAAAATAATTATTTATGACAATCATTAGCTTGAAGTGTTTTTTTGGGGGAAATGTTTTAGGCCCATTTGTAGGTTGTTATATATGATATGATGTGGAAATTGGTGTGGACTGTGGAATTTGAATTTGAATATGGATATGATATTTCTGTTTTATATATCTGGTTGATTTTTTCTGAATGAATGATGCATGCGCCTTCATTAATTTTCAGGTTGTACGTGATCCACGTTTTGAGTCTCTTTGTGGTATACTTAACAATGATGGGTACGTTCATCTTTGGATGCATTATTTGTTCTGCTTTTGCTTGTTGTTGTGTTTATTTGTGTTGAGAAATGCTATTATTTTAATTGCAGTCATCATGAAAAAAGTTTAAGCATTTTAATACCGGTATAAAGCCATGCTGATTTTTGAAAAATCTTAATACGTCACATATAATAATCTTTTCCCTGCCATTGATAATTCTATTTATACAAACTAACTCAAATCTTGATTCAAAATGTATTATTCTTTACTTTGTGCTAGTATCTGTCAGATAATGTTGAAGAATCTTTATGCTGATTTTTAATTTTAGTGCATGGAAAAGAAACACCAAGTTATTGATACATCTCCAACCCATGGTATTAAAGGAATACCATAGGTTTTCACTTGGAAGCATCACATCAATTTTAGCCTGCTGATTTTGATTGTGTTTTCCATTTTAGAATTGATTTTGATTGTGTTTTCCATTTTAGAGCATGTCTAGCCTAGTACCTTTCCTTGAATACTTTTATCTAAGATCTAGTTGTCACTGACATGAAGGAGTCAACATAGTGAGAATGGGTTAAAGGCTTAAATCCATGGCACGATTCTTTATTCTCATTTGACTCAAAATGTACTATACCTTACCATGCATTAGAATCTGTCAGATAATATTGAAGGATCTTTATGCTAACAATTATTTTTAGTGCATGACAAAGAAGCAATAAATGATTTATAAATCTCCAATCGATGGTATTATGTAGACGGATAGAACTCCAAAAATTATGGACATTGAAATAGTGTTATTAATGGAATTTGGAGCACAAAAGCTCTTACAGCTAGTAGAAAGGCAAGAAACTACCAGATCAATAAGCCCCTATCAGAGCTATTAGCTCCTACCAGAGAAGTAATTTTCTTTAACAATCATCACAATAATCCCATATGATCCTCCTCTCAATATATTCTCATTCCCTAACCAAATATCCTAGAATCATGGTCCACGTCACTAACTACCACTCCCCTTCCTATTCTTTCCTCTGCAGGTGAACGCTTTCCAAACAGCAAGCTTGGGCCTTGCTTCAGCCGTCTCATTATTAAACAGCCCAAGAGTTCTATCATAGACAATGGTATCATTGATTGAATACCCCAATTCAAGCATGATCTTGGAGCATGCTTTAAGATATTATGTTGGCCTTATCATTGTATGCGCATTCACAAACATGTTACTCAGGGAGGGGCATTTGGTATTTTCTTTTGGTGTATTGCTACAGATAGTTCCTCTTAATTCTTGGTTTTTGCAATGCCGTGTCCTTTAAGTTGGCAACAGTTGCTTGGAAATTAGTATTCAATTATACAGTTGATAGTTCAATCACAGCTCTTAGGTTTATTGGGTTTTAAGTATATTTTGTTTAATTATTTATGGATTGTACTGGTGAACAATTTAATGCAAGTGCTTTTGATGTTGCTATTTTATTTTGAGAACCTGAGTTTAACTAAATTTGGAAGATTCTCTTGTTTCCTATTATGAGAATTGTGTATCACTAATAGTATATGTACTTGGACTTGCAGGTTTAAAAAGAGATACAATTTTTTATATGAAAATGATCTTCCTTCTGAAAGACAGGTAGTCTGCCAGATTTGCACAATTTTGTATATCACTTATTTTGTGACTTTCCTCTCATGACATCTTTGAGGCTGGGGCATTGCAGAGTCTTAAAAAGGAATTGAAAAAATGTAAAGATTCAGAGCGGTTAAGTGAAATAGAAAGACACATATCATGTATTGTAAGTACATATCTTTTGGAAGTCTGTCTTCTCCATCTAGGCGTGTGACATTTATTAGTTTACTTGATCACATTTACATGTCTTTTCAGGATAAACAGTTGAAATCTGATTCAGTAAAGAATATTGAGACACAAATTTTGGCTAAGCACAAGAAGAAAGAGAGAGAAGCAGCAAAGCAGGGAAAACGCCCCTTTTATCTCAAGAAATGTAATTCTTCTCTTCCTTCCACATCATTTTATATCTTCATATGTTAGAAATACAATATCTGTTTATATCTCTTCATATGTTAGAAATACAATCTCTACTTATGTTCAATAGTGTTGATGTTGGTAATCTGTAAATATATTTTCGTTTAATGAAAAAGGATAGAAACCCGGATTTAGAAAGAAAAGAGATTGTATTATTGATTGAAAATAGAACATATTATCATGTTATATTATCATGTTATGATTTCCTATCCACTTATAAAACACCCTTTCCATAAAACAAATTTATAAGACACTCGTTTTATAAACTTTTATTCAACTAAGAAAAAAACAAATTTATCAGTTTGATAAACTTTTATTCAACTAAGAAAGAATGACAATATTGTATATATACTGATTCTCTATCTCTGAATTCTAAGGTTAATTATTGGTATTAAATAAATGAATTGAAAAACATATCTATTATAAATAAATATTGACTATAAATAATGATATTTTTATTTTTTTCAGCCGAAATTCGAAAACAGAGGCTTATTGAAAATTATAAGTACCTCAAGGTATGCGAGTATCGCTATATTCTCCATTCACTTTGTCTCCATCGTATTATATCATTTATTACTTTTCTTTTCTATTAATCCTATCTATTCACTATTTTCTCACTATTTTCAGTCGTCTGGAAAACTTGAATTGTATATTGAGAAAAAGAGAAAGAAGAATGCTGCAAAAGACCATAGATTTATGCCATATCAAAGACCAGGTGGTGACAATATGGAGTAAGGTTGTGAGCAAAAATTTGCCCAACAACCAATTATTTACCCAACAACCAATTATTTTGGCTATGAATGCCTTTTGATTTTGCTATTTTTAAGAGTTTTTGTTTTAGAATTGATGAAATATCACAGGTCTTGTGTTATTTGAAATATTCTATTCCAAATTTTGTCTCGATGTTGTCATGAAAGTGTAAATATTCTATATATTTCTTAGAGGGAAATTTTTCAGTTTTGTTTTTGAAAGATGGTTTTTAAACTCAGAAAAAATGAAAATATTTTTATTTTTACGAAGTTACTATTTAGAAGAAGGCTGACTGTTTTTTATTTTTGAATATTGAGGACTAAATTGACATATCACTTATTTTTTGTATTTTTTCGGTTTAAAATATTTGATTGTTTTTATTTTTGTTGTTAAGTTATAATTTTTTAATGGGTAAAAGTTTTATTGTACGGAATGAATATTGAAATTGAATCTTATCTCAAAAAAGCTATCGGCATATATAAGTTATCAAACAGACATATAGTTTAAAGTTAATTTTTTTTAAATGTTCCAAAATTAGTTTGAGTGAGGATAGATTTGTCTCAAAATTAGTTTGAGTGAGTATAAGTTTGTTTTACTGTTTTTGTAGAGGTGGTTCACACATAGAATATGAGTTTTGTATCATGCATACATTAAAATGACAATGCTGATCATAAGAAGGGAGGAAGTTTGAATTGTGATCATTTTTATAAATTTTTGCAATGTATTTTGAAATTTAAGATTGACCTTGATTTGATAAGTAACAAACACATTGATTTTAGTCAGAAATAAGTAAAACTTTAATACGCGATGTGTACGTGATAATTAAAATGAAGATAAGAGAAAAGAAAATTACACAACAATGTATCATGATTCATCCAATTCCTATCGTAATTATAGCAACTACCCTCGTTACTAAAAATTTGCTGCTCACTTTCATCAAGAGTGAAACCCTTAGGATAGTTATCCAAGAACTTGTTTACAAATATTGTAATGAAAGGAACATAAGAGTTTGTCGCTAGATATTTGACCAAATAGGATCGTCCAGTTCCTATAGAACCTATCACTAAAATACCCCTAGGAAGGGATAGGTGGGATACGTCTAGTCCTTATAATCTTGTGAACTTTTTCACTAATTTGGTCAAAACAAGATTGTTCCTATTTTTCCCACAACTGATCAACCTTGATCTATTACAACAGATTATCTTTCACCTTGAAAGAAATATCACAAAATATTCCCCAACACTTGGATGTATCTTTACACTTATCCTTTTTACTCACAAGGATTTTTACAAGATTCCTCACACTATCTCTAACTCTATAGTGTTTAGGTTTCGTAAGTGATTGCTTAAAGGAGATTTGATTTGATCAACAGTTTTGCAACGCTTGTTTGAGTTTCTATTTTGAGCAAACAAGTTTTGTAGCTTGATCTTTGATGTTGGTAACAGAAAGCTGAAACCTTGCTGTTTTTTCTAGCTTGTTGTTACTTAAGAATGATGAACTTTATGGAGCTTGATTGCTTTAGGATCTGGTGATGTTTCCCTTGCCTTGGAGCTCTTTTTATAGGATTTTTAGGGTCCTTGCCAACTCATATATGCGTTTGAAAGACATGATGTAAAGGCTATGAGTTTTTAGGCATGTGTCATTTTTGAACGAAGATTGTTCCTGCTGATCTCCAGAACATTTTTCGTTTCCAGTTTTGGAATTTTTCTATTTGTTCTTCTGTTTTCAGATTCTGCTGCAGATTTTCATCACATCTTTTAGTGATGCAATCTCCCCTCTTGTTAAGTCTTGTGCTTGTTTATCTCAGTGACTCTTGGTCTGTTTGAAATGTAAGCTTTTCTCATGAACCTTTTTGATGGCTGAAGTGTACTTGCTCATTCTGTTTTGCCTTTAATGGATTCTGAATTTGATTTCAGTGTTTGTCCAGATTCTTTTTATTCAAAAGTGTTTTGTATACAAGTCTCCTTCTATTGAAGTCTGATCATTAGTACTTTAATTGAAGGATTTTGTTTTTGAAGGGTTCAAGATCGATGTTGACATATATTTAAACAGTCTTGATGTTTCTTCATTTACAACAGTGAATTCTTGCTTTTGATCCTTCTATTTAAATGAAGTATTTGAAAGCTATCTTAAAATTATGAAACACTCAAGAAAATATGTTAAATACTTTATGATTAGAATCATAATTAACTGATTAATTAACTTGATTTTATTCATCATTAAAACACTTAAAATGAGATTTTTGTCTCAACATACATTATGTCTTATACATGACAAACTTTTAACACATAACAAACAAACAATTTAAAAAGCTTAGTACATTTAATTTAATCAAAGAAACATTTAAACTAATTCAATATATTATAAGTTAACTTATCGGTGTTATCAAACAAACACATAATTAAAGAACTAACTTACATTCAAAATCATCAACAATTAACTTAAACAACTACATTAATAACCATTACATTCACAATCTATGTAGTGAGCCTATCAATTCATAATGTAATTAACAACATCATCAAAAATCACATGACAACAAGATAATATTTTTGTTGCTTTTGTTCTAACATTGTTGCATCAATCTTGTTCATATGTTCACCAAAATTTCTCTCAGTCGAGTTTGTTCTTCCATTAAAACTTTAACCTTGTTCATAAGCTTCAACATAAACTCATTGCATTCTTCTATAACTTTTGATTGTTGTCTTTGTGATATTATCAATCAATCAATCTTGACTATAAGTTCATCTTTGTTTTTCAATACTTCATTTTTATTTCCAACAACACCAACATCTTTTAGGAACAAATATGTAAAGAGCTTCATCACACTAGAAAATAAGAACAACAACCCTTGTACTGAAACATAATAACTCAAATCATCAATAGAAGAATAATTTATAATAGATGATAGAAATCATAACTGTTGTTTTAAAAGGGAGATCAATGAGTTTCTCAACCAAGAATGTTCTTGGTTTCTAAAGAAAAACGGATATTGATTGAAAAACTAAAACGAAGATTGATCAGAAAGTAAAATGGAGAATATTATGCGTTTTTTGTAAAACAGAGATTGATCAGAATTGAAACGGAGAACGTTCAACGTTATTGGTTTCTAACTTTGTGCAATTTTAACAAAAACATAATTAAAGCTTGCAATGCTAAAATGAACACACACAATTGTTAACTTAGTTCAGAGTTAAACTCCTACGTATGGGGGATTGGATCCGACTTCGAAATATCACTAATATGAGATGAATGATTACAATAGTTTTTCATCTAATGCTTGAGTTTCTTTCCAAAAACTGAACTCGTTTTTGCACTCTCACTATATCTCTGTTTTTCTGCTTGCTTCCCTTTTTATATTAGTTGGTTACAATTCACAAGTAATTAAGAAAAATAGTTACAACAAATTAACTGAAATAACAATATATTTTGATAAACTTGTTTAGATTAACTGAGATAAACTTGTTTATTTTGATTTAATATATTTTTATCTCAAAACATATTGGTTTAATTATCATAAGTTTATCTCCAAAGTATTCTTAATTGAGTACCACTTTAACAATAACAATGGAAGAATCAAAACAAAGTAATTTAAATTTTTTTTTTGAGTAAAATCTTCCAAACAGAACAACATAAAGAAATTAGAAAATGCACATTTGAATATTACCTTCTAAACTGGACAACCAAAGAAAGATTGATCCGAGTTAGCATATGTCCTTGAATTCCTTATTATAGTTTTCCTCCCACATAAACAAAAAGGAATTGAGTAATTTTCCTCAATACATGATTTATCAAGTCCTAAATTTCCAACATAGCTTTTTGTTGAGGAAAAAACCTTTTTGATATATTTTTTAATGACAACAAACCTTTTGAATTAAATGATTGAGTTTTATGAATGGTGATCTACTAATTATTTCACTTGAGTTTTGTTTAAGGAAAAAGGCTATGAATCAAACTGTTCCAACAAGACAAATCAATCTCCAAAAATGTCCAGAATGATCAGATCAGTCTCCAGAATGTCCAGAATGATCTGCTGTCCAAAATGATCTTTTGTCCAAAATAATTATCATTCTCCAGCATGTTAAACATCCTTCTCCAGCATGATTAACAACTATCTCCAGAATGATCAAACATCATCCTCCAATATGATAACATCAGTCCAGAATGATACAATCAATCTCCAACATACTGAACATCATTCTCCAGCCTTGTTACATCCTTCTCCAACTTGACTGCCAAGAACGTTGAACGATCTTGAAATGTATCATCAATCAGAGGATATCATCAAAGGGAAGAAACAATGACATTATCAGAGGATATTATTCATGGCCCAGATAAGAAGGAAACATGGTCCAGAAGGAGACTTGGTCCAGACCAGAAGGTAATCCACCAGAGGATATCTCCAGAAGATGAAGTCATCAGAAGATATCTCCAGAAGATGACATCATAAGAAGATGTCTCCAGAAGATGACGTCACCAGAAGATGAAGTCATCAGAAGATATCTCCAGAAGATGACGTCACCAGAGGATACCTTCAAAGGATACAAGAGGATACCTCCAAAGGACACCAGAGTATATCTCCAGAGGATACCTCCAGATGACGTCACCAGAGGATACTTACAGATGTCTTCACCAGAAGATACATCTAGAGGATACCTCCAGATGACGTCACCAGAGGATACCTCCAAAGGACACCAGAGGATATCTCCAGAAGATACCAGAAGATATCATCAGAGGTTCCCTCTACAGATTTAATAACCCACAATGCGGAGTATTAAAGATCAAGACTCATTTGCCAGAACCAAGTCTGGTCTTGAATGCTGGAAGCAGAATGAAGAACATTCTTGCTTTTTGACCTGCTCCCACCTAATCACTGACAAAGGACAACCAACTATTCCCAACGGGCAAATGAGCTGTCAAAAGTACTTTTTGAGTCTATAAAAGAGAACTCAAGATATAAGCAACAAAAGCACTCACGAAAGCAATGTTTCATCATTCATAATTAGATTCAAGTGCTTCAAGTTCAAATCAATACATCACTTACATACTTGAAAGCTTCTCAATCAAAAACAAAAGAGTCAGTTCTGTTCTTCTTCTTCTTCTTCTTCATATCAGAATCATTCTACTGAATTCTTTTGTCAAATAATTAGAACTCAAACAAGAGTTAAGCATACTCAGATTCTGTCCAAAATCATAGCTTCAAGTACTAAGCAATTCATTACCCACTTCAATCATACTTGAAGTTATCTCACTCACATACATTGAGTCAGTTCTGCTTTTTCCTATTCGATTCCTAGAATCATTCTCGTGTATTTCTCTGCCAAAGAATCAGAACTCAAACAAGTGTTGAGCCTTCTTAGATTCTGACAAAACATTTTAAATCATATCATTGTAAACTCAAGGCTATAGTGTGAAGTATAGTTTTGAGTAAGCTTGTTGGAAATCCTTTTATGATTAAAAGGTGAACTGTAAAATCCTATCAAAAGATTGATAGGTGATTTGATTGAACTCCTTTCTAGGTGGAAAGGATTTGTTTTTGTAACAGATCAAAGTTGATCTGAAACAGGGTGTGTAAAACCAAGATTGATCTCCGTTTTAGCACTTAGTGAAAATCTCACCGTTGTGAGGATTGGACGTAGCCCGGGTTGGGTGAACCAAGATATATCCGTGTGTGATTTCTCTTCCCTTATCTTTATTTACTTTCAGTCTTTTAATTATCAAGTTAAATAGATAAACTGAACTGTTGATTTTAACTAACCAAGGACGTTCTCTTTTTTCTGGTGAAAACCAATAACCGTTTTCTATTTTCACAACCAAGATCAATCTTGAGTTATTTTCTTAAGTTTTTAATAGGAATTTTAAAAGGGCAAATTTACAATTCAAACCCCCCTTTCTTGTAAATCGACATTGCTACTTCAATTGACATCAAAGCTTGGTCTATAAAGATTTAACACCTAACAAGTGTTAGAGGAAAAGATTCTGGAAGAAGAAGTAATGTCAAAAACCAACATGTACTTAATGGAAAACTTAGAAAATAATGAGGTAACCATCTATGAACTTTGTCCTTTATGTGAAGAAATGGAAAAAGAATTTGATTATCTTTTATGTGATTCAAACCTTCTTGCTCAAAAATATGGTTTATTAAAAGAACAACTCCGTAAAGAAAAAGAAGAAAAAGAGAAAGCCCAAGCTATGAATGACGAACTCAGAAAGGTCATTCAAAGTTTGCAGCAAACTCATTTACAAATGGTTGAACAACAAAAGACTCTCAATGAGATAACCATAAAAAATCATTTTCCAAAATATTTTAAAACTAAGGAAGAAAATACCTCTTTAAAGATAGAAGTTCCTGATTTAAAAAATGATTTAACCAACTTGGTAACAACCACTGAAACATTTCAAAAGAATATGATATCTGAAGAAAGGATATTTGAGAAAGATGATTTATGTTTCAAAACTTCTCAAAGAAAAGATTTATGAAAACTTTTTTATTCCTAAAAGAAAAGAGGAAAATTGCAAAACTAAATGTTCATATTGCAGTAAATTTGAGCATATAGAATTTGCATGTTATTTTAAGAAAAGAGATGAAAAAATCAAGAACAAAAGGATCTTTAGAAAAGAAGAACGTTCTGAAACAAAAACAGAACTTTCTCCAGGAAACTTGAAAAAGGGAGAACGTTCTCCAGGTAGCTTGAAAAAAGGAGAACGTTATGGAATTTCATCAAAATCAATTTCAAAGACTTTTAAAACTCAGATTTTCAAACCTTCTTCAAGACCAACAACAAAGTGTTCCCATTGTTTCAAGAATGGCCACTTCGAGTCAACTTGCTATTTTAAAAAGAGATCAAGTTTTAAAAAATCTTCTAAAAGAAGATATACTAACCATCAAGGACCCAAACAAATATGGGTACCAAAATCATTACTAACTTGTGATGCAGCAACACCATCCAACAATCAAGAAAGAACATTTATACATGAACAAGGCATGCTCAATACACATGAATGGAAAAGTATGATGCCTTCTCTCATTACAAAAATTTGGAGTGTCTATAACCTTTTGAAACATTAACAAATCAAAGATACATGTATCATTTGTTGAAATAATTTTGCATAGATTAAGGATGTTTGATATAACTTTGTAAAATTGCTTTTAAAGTTATTTTGTAAACTCCACATGGCTGAAGTAAAACAAACATCCTCATTTTAAAGAAAAATCGGTATGTTTTATACTTAGATGAATTTCTAACCAAATCATGTTTTTAAGTCTTTAAAAAAAAAGGATTAGTCATTTCTATAAATGATGAAAGAAAATCTGAAACATCATTCTTCAAATAATTCTTTGATGAAAATGATATTTCACATGACTTGCTTGTCAAAGAACTCTCCAAAAATATGAAGTTCTTTTTTAACCACAAGAAATGGCTAGATAAATCAAGTGTTGAAAAATAATTTTGGAGAGAAGCCACAAAAATTGTTTATTTCTTAACCTTGGCTTTAGTAGCAAAACATATCATACTTTGACATTTTTGAATGTCATTACTATGTTTCACATAATAAAGAAAGTATGAGCAATTTGTTTTAAAATGCCATCAAAGTATATAGTCTGAATGCTCTACATTCTATAAATATTATAGAATCTCAAGGCCCAAATGAAATTATGCATATTATGGTTGATGAATATGTTGATTTTTATGATGAAAGATAGGATGGTGAAGATAAATAATTACAATGTTAAATTTGGATAAATCACAAAGTTGATAATGTTCAAATATCATTCATGAAAACTCCAAAGTCTGATCATGAACGATATAAGAAAAAGATCAAATTAAGCAAGAAGGTATACACCAGAACATTCTCCACAAAGAGCAGAATGTTCTCCACAAGAGCAGAATGTTCTTGAAAGTAAATATATTTCATCCAATCAAAACTAATGTTGCACATCATGATGATATGGTTGAAGAACATCAACAATGAGCTTGAACCATTTGCTCCTATACCTACCTCACTATTAACCTTTCCTCCAAAACATCTCCTCATGATCAAATTATTAGAAGAACTAATTGGGAGGAATTTGTTACCGATACCAAAGTTGTTGCTGCTGCTGGAGATGCAACTACAGTGGTTAACATGCCTCTGAACAACATAAATGATATTCAAGCTCTACTAAAGAATAAATATAATGACACATTCAAACATCCAAACGTCTCGTAGGCTGAAATGAGTGGCTCTACCATCAAGCATTCCAAGCTTTAAAAATCAAGCAGCAAGGTGTTGTATACGGCATAGACTGAAGGTGCAAACACGAGAAGGGGGGGTTGAATTGTGTTTGACAAACTTGAATACTTTTCCTGTTTTTATACTTTTAAAACAAAACTTGATGAATGAATAAAAATAGAGTTAGCAGCGGATATAAAGTAACAAATAAAACACAGAATTTTTATACTGGTTCACCGTTAACGAGGCAACGTCCAGTCCCTTCACCTTGAAGGATTTCATTAATTCAAACCTTGAATTACAACAGTTCTACTGACCCTCCAAGTCAGTATTCTCAAACAGTCTAGCAATCCTAGACTCTTGAGGAATACAACACCTTTCTTCTCCTGCCAATATGACAACCCCAGATTGTAGAAGGAATTACAACACTTTGAATCTAATTGCCAAGTAATCTGCTAACCCTTCTGACTCCCTCAGATTGTAGACTCTACGTCAACAACTTAGATCACACGAGAAAGAAAATAACAAGAGTGCTTGCTTCTTGAAAGCTGGAACTCACAATTGACCTCACTGAAAACTTGAGTGTTTGCTTTGTAAGTGTATGACTCTTTTGTGATTTTTGATGCTAAGTATTCTGCCTTGAGCCTCCTTTTATAGATGTGAATTAGGGTCTCTTCCAAGCTTAAATTCGAGCTGTATCTTGTTGGATTCTCTTGCAAAAATAACTTGACCAATCGGGCTTCATATAAATAAAAAACATATCTTTTTTAAGCTTCAGATTTCTTTCAAAAATAACTGGCCAATCATGTCTTTAGTTTTTTCCCGCCAACAGCTCTTGAATTCCACAATACCTCACTTTATTTTTGTAACAAATCTTTTCAATACTTTGATCAAAATAAATTAAAATCTCCACCGTAAATCCTCATGATTAAATCTGGACCATACTAAGTGATATGCTGTGATCCTCTGATTTCGGCCATCCATGGACCACACTTCCTAACTTTCTGATCTTCTGATCTCGGCCCTCTTGGTCTAGCAAACTAATCTGCTGTGATCCTCTGATCTCGGCCACTGCTGGACCACACATCCTATCCTTCTGATTTCGGCCAACACTGGGCCATGGTTTGATCTTCTAATCTCGGCCAACACTGGGCCAAATACTTAAATATGAACCATTGATATGAAAATCTTCCCTCTGATCTGGACCAATTCTGGACTTGGTCTGGATTAAACTGAAATTAAATCTGGATAAATAATATTTCAGTCTGGACATTTTATCTTCTGTTTTGGATCAGTTCTGGATCAATTCTGGAGATCATTTCTTCTGGTCTGGACTTAGTTTCATACCCTGAACCATGCTATCTTCTGGTCTGGGTCAAATCTGGATTAATTCCTTTGTTCTGGACCCATTTATTTACCCTCTGATTAAGTCTGGATCAAGTCTGGGCTGTTTATCATTTCACTGCCAGGCCATCTTCTGGTCAGAATAACTTCTGGAATAAATCTGACATTTGACATATTCTAGTCTGGAACAACTCTTCATATGGCAGGCTTCCTTCTGGTCTGGTCCAGGTCTCCTTCTGACTTTGCTTCCTTCTAATCTGGGCCAGCAAAGATATCTTCTGGTAGTGTTTTGATATCCTGGTGTATCCTCTGGTAATTCCAGGATGCATTCTGGATGCTTTTTCTGCCTATGCAAACTTCAATTTCTGGTTGTATGTAATAATTCAATGTACAAAATAAGATTACATGGAGTGCTTTTGTAAACATCAAAATCCTAAGTACTTAGAACCAACTTGGTGTATTCGAATAATTCGAATACAGAGGGAGGATTTTTGCTTATGACTTAGTATCTGTATTCGACTACGACCATGTCGTATTCGAATACAGAAGTGGAATTTTAACACTGGATTCGCATCTGTATTCGACTACAGGCATGCTGTATTCGAATACAGAATGCAGATTCTCACTAGTATCAGCTTCTGTATTCGAACACAAGGGATCTGTATTCGAATACAGATTCAGGTTTTTCCAGAAACTCAGTTTTTAGCTTCTGCATTCGAATACAAGGAAGCTGTATTCGAATACAGATTCGTGTTTTCCAGAAAATCAAGTTTTAAACACTGTCATGTGTATTTTAAAGTGTTGGGAAACATTGGAAAGACTTAAGATAAGTAAGAATGGAATTTTGAGACAATGCAAAGTGTTAATGATTACTAGACTGTTTAATCATGATTGTGATGACGATAATATTGATATTGTTGAGATGTTTTGAAAGATTATGGAAATGTTGAATTTTCCTGATAATGCATACTGTTTCAGTGAAGAGAAAACACTGCATATTCATACATTGCATAGCCAAGTGGTACTTGCGATGGGCCACAGAGTAGTGCGCAACCACGTGCTGATCTGTTGAGCGATTGCACGAGTGCTGGTCTGTTGAGCGACTACACTAGGTATTGATCTGTTGAGCGATTGTACCTTGGTATATAGGTGCTGGTCTGTTGAGCGACTGCATTGGTACTGGATTGTTGAGCGTTTGTACCCTGAAATGCGCGACCACGTGCTGATCTGTTGAGCGATTGCACGAGTGCTGGTCTGTTGAGCGACTGCACTAGGTACTGATTTGTTGAGCGATTGTACCTTGGTATATGTCAAACGTGCTGGTCTGTTGAGCGACTGCACGAGTGCTGGTCTGTTGAGCGACTGCACGAGTGCTGGTCTGTTGAGCGACTGCACTGGTGCTGATCTGTTGAGCGATTCCACCCTGGTCTTGAGGGCCGTTAAAGTCAAACATATTGTGCTGGTCTGTTGAGTGACTGCACCTTGGTGATTCCAAGAAATTATATACATGAGCATATACATATTGCATCGGGGTGATTGACCGGTGGGTCACGATTTGGTTATATGATGATGGTTGAAAATTGATGTGTGTGAGTACTTTATAGAATCTGAATTTCTGATTAATGATTGTGATTGCTGAAGTGTTGGTTGTAGTTACCACATATTTTCATAATAATTGGCTGTTGTTTTTGAAAAGGCATATATGTCATTAAATTTCAAATGCGCATCATTATTTTCATCATTCTCATATGTTATACCATGGATATAATTGTTGCTGTGAGATATATGCTATGTGATTATTTGTTAATTTCGGTCGGTGACCCTTGCTATTATAGAAATTGGGCTTTGCCCTCAGATGCCCCCCAAACCCATGCCACCCGTGGGACCCGAGACGACGGAAACGTCGCTCGACTTCATTGATCGTGTCGTGCCTACTGCTTGGGGGGCATAATAATTGCGCCGTGTTTTAAACTCGGGGTGTTACACTTCCTCTACCAAAGCTTCATCAATATTGGTTGGTCTGCATCAACTTCTGTTTCTGGAAGATCTGTAACAGCTTCTGATTCTGATAAATCAACTTCAGGTTCTGGTAAATCTGTAACAGCTTCTGATTCTGATAAATCAGTTTCTGGTTCTGGTAAATATCCATATTTCTCTTCAGATTTATCTTTTGAAGATTTGTCATGTGTTGCTGACTTGCTTGTATCCTCTACCTATCCAGGTACTTTTATTACTTCTGATTCTGCTCCCTTTGGTTCTGGTGAACCTGCACTATCTTTATCTTTCTTTGATTTGTCAAGATCAAGCAGTTTGTCATATAACATAATATAAATAATTTAAAAATGAACTCAATACAGCCAAACCATTAATTCTGCTTCTGGTGGTTTCTGCTTGTTTTTGAAACCACTGGAATGTTGTTTCTGCTGAAATGTTCAATTCGTGGGAATCACTTGGTTCCTCTGACAGTTTAAAAACCTGCAGAATACTTATCTAGCTTTGATTTGTTAAGATCAAGCTTCTTGTTATCACAGTAAACAAAAATATCAAATAATAATAGTATTTACAGCAAGATGTAACCTCTATGTCAACAGTTTCAGTTTTACTCTGAAAATCCTCTTGCTTCTGATTTTCAAATTCCTAATCTGTATGTTCTGTGATTACATGGTTTAGATGAGGGGATTTGAATTCCCTTTTAGGTTTGTAGTCTTGATGAATCTCACTGGAGTGTTTGAAGAACTCTCCTGATTCTGATTCCTCTCTTTCTGCTTTGGCTGATACACCATGTTCCTCTGGTGATTCTGGAACTTATGGTGATTCTGGTGATTATACTGATTCTAGTAATTATGCTAGTTCTGGTTCGGGTTCTGGTACTGATTCAGATTCTGGTTCCAGTGGTGGTTCTGGTTCCAGTTCTTGTGCCTCTGATACTGGTTCCAGTTCGTGTAACTCTGATATTGGTTCCAGTTCTGGTTCTGGTTCCAGTTCCTGTTCCTATGATACTGGTTCCAGTTCCTGTTCTAATTTGTGTGATATCTTTGATATTTCCTGTTCCTCCTATGATTCTGGTTCTGGTTCTGATAGGTATTGTGTTGACCAGCTCTTCTTCTACTAGAGTCACTTGGCTTCTGTTTGGTAGATGTTGGAACATAAACCTTCTTCTGCTTGTGCATTGCCAACATCCATTGTCCAGGCACCATTGTTGGTGTCTCCTTCTGGTTGCTCATAATATCTACAACATAGACAATTTGATCTTTTGGTACCCAGAACTGATTGGGTCCAGGTTTGTTAGTCTTAACAGCTCTATGATCTTGTTCAGATTTTACCATTGGACAAGATAGTTCAGAGTGACCTTTCTTAGCACAAACAATACATAAAATATCAGAATGAACAACTTTACTTTCAGCAATCGTTTCTGTAAAACCAAGACCTCTCTTTCTAGTGTTACTGTTTCCAAAAATCATAGATGCATATTTACTTCTTTCCATTCCATTGGAAATAAAGTTTTGAAAAAATTGCTCATGCATATCAGATTCACAAACAGTTTTGGAAGTGGATAAAACATTGCTTTTGAGAGTTTGGTTTTCAGATTTGAGTCTTGCAACTTCAGATTTGAGTCTTGCAACTTCAGTTTTGAAATCCTTGTTTTTAGTTGCATACTCAGAATTTTGATTCTTTAAAACTTGGACCTCTTGGGTCAGATTTTTCTTATCTTCCCTAAGAGTTTTCAGTTTTAAAGCCATCTTATTATATGCATTTAAAAAATCTTTTAAAGTATCAATTAACTCAGATTTAGAGAGATAAGAAAATACCTCATTGTCTTCATCTTCCGAATCTGTTCCAGAGCCTGAACCGTATCCAGAACTTGAGTTGGTATGAGCCATCAGAGACAGAATTGCTTCCTCTGATGTGCTTCCAGACTTGCTTGAATGACTACTTCGTTCATTCTTCATTCTGCCTGATTTCCTTCCTGAAATCATGCCTTTATGAGGTCCAGAAGCAAACCTGATGTGTGCCATCATTGCTGTTTCTGCCTCTTCTTCATCAGACGATTCTTCTTCTGATTCTGATACATCCCAGGCAGCCATCAAACCATTCTTTCTGTATTTGGAACTCTTCTTGTGCAGTTTGCCTTTTTCCAAATTTGGACATTCTGACTTGATATGTCCAGGTTTATTGCATCCATAACAAACAATACTCTTCTTGTCAGATTCTTCCTTTCCTTTGTTGTTATGTTTCTTCTTGAAGCTTCTTCTCTTCCTGTTTTCCTAGATCTTAACCATCTTTTTGGTTAAGTAAGCCATATCATCACAGTCACTATCACTATCCTCTGATTCTGATGCTGTCCTTGCAGCTTTCTTCTGTTTCGACTTAAGAGCCAGATTCTTCTTCTTTTTAGGTTCATTTGCATTCTGCTTTATTTCATGAGACCTGAGGGAGCTGATCAGATCTTTAAGCTTCAAGGTATTCAGATCCCTAGCTTCTTGTACTGCAGTAACCTTTGGTTTCCATTTGGCTGGTAAGCTTCTGAGGATCTTCTTTACATGATCTGCAGTGGTGTAGCTTTTCTTTAATACTTTTAGTCCAGATATCAGAGTCTGGAATCTACAGAACATTCCATCGATGTCTTCATCATCTTCCATCTTGAACATCTCATACTGTTTGACCAGTATGTTAGCCCTTGCTTCTTGAACCTGTTGGCTTCCTTCATAGGTCAGAACCAGACTGTCGAATATGCTCTTTGCTGTTTCTTTATCTGTGCATCTATCAAATTCCTTGAATGTGATGGCACTGATCATGATGTTTCTAGACTTGTGATGAAGTTTGTGTAATCTGCTCTGATCTAGTTTCATATCATCCATGTCTAGTTCTTTAGTTGGATCTTCTGGATCAGTAGGTGCAGTGTATCCTTTGACTACCATCTTCCATAATTCAGGATCTTAAGATATGAAGAAACTTCTCATTCTGTCCTTCCAATACTCAAACTTTTCTCCATCAAATAGTGGTGGTCTGTTGATGTTGCCTCCCAGTTCATCTCTGGATTCTGCCATGTTGAACCCCTTGGACCTTTCCTCAAACACTGTTAAGTGCTCAGCCTTGAGACCGAGCTTTGATGCCAATTGAAGGTGCAAACACGAGAAGGGGGGTTGAATTGTGTTTGACAAACTTGAATACTTTTCCTGTTTTTATACTTTTAAAACAAAACTTGATGGATGAATAAAAACAGAGTGAGCAGTGGATATAAAGTAACAAATAAAACACAGAATTTTTATACTGGTTCACCGTTAACGAGGCTACGTCCAGTCCCTTCACCTTGAAGGATTTCACTAATTCAAACCTTGAATTACAACAGTTCTACTGACCCTCCAAGTCAGTATTCTCAAACAGTCTAACAATCCTAGACTCTTGAGGAATACAACACCTTTCTTCTCCTGCCAATCTGACAACCCCAGATTGTAGAAGGAATTACAACACTTTGAATCTAATTGCCAAGTAATCTGCTACCCCTTTTGACTCCATCAGATTGTAGACTCTACTTCAACAACTTAGATCACACGAGAAAGAAAATAACAAGAGTGCTTGCTTCTTGAAAGCTGGAACTGACAATTGACCTCACTGAAAACTTGAGTGTTTGCTTTGGAAGTGTATGACTCTTTTGTGATTTTCGATGCTAAGTATTCTGCCTTGAGCCTCCTTTTATAGATGTGAATTAGGGTCTCTTCCAAGCTTAAATTCGAGCTGTATCTTGTTGGATTCTCTTGCAAAAATAACTTGACCAATCGGGCTTCATATAAATAAAAAACATATCTTTTTTAAGCTTCAGATTTCTTTCAAAAATAACTGGCCAATCATGTCTTTAGTTTCTTCTCGCCAACAGCTCCTGAATTCCACAATACCTCACTTTATTTTTGTAACAAATCTTTTCAATACTTTTATCAAAATAAATTAAAATCTCCACCGTTAATCCTCCTGATTAAATCTGGACCATTTGATCTTCTGCGCTAGTCCACATCTGGACCATACTAAGTGATATGTTGTGATCCTCTGATTTCGGCCATCCCTGGACCACACTTCCTAACCTTCTGATCTTCTGATCTCGGCCATCCTGGTCTAGCAAACTGATCTGCTGTGATCCTCTGATCTTGGCCACTGTTGGACCACACATCATGACCTTCTGATTTCGGCCAACACTGGGTCATGGTCTGATCTTCTGATCTCGGCCAACACTAGGCCAAATACTTAAATCTAAACCATTGATCTGAAAATCTTCCCTCTTATCTGGACCAATTCTGGACTTGGTCTGGATTAAACTGAAATTAAATCTGGACAAATAATATTTCAGTATGGACATTTTACCTTCTGTTTTGGATCAGTTCTGGATCAATTCTGGAGATCATTTCTTCTGGTCTGGACTTAGTTTCATACCCTGAACCATGCTATCTTCTGGTCTGGGTCAAATCTGGATTAATTCCTTTGTTCTGGACCCATTTATTTACCCTCTGATTAAGTATGGATCAAGTCTGGGCTGTTTATCATTTCACTGTCAGGCCATCTTCTGGTCAGAATAACTTCTGGAATAAATCTGACATTTGACATATTCTGGTCTAGAACAACTCTCCCTATGGCAGGCTTCCTTCTGGTCTAGTTCAGGTCTCCTTCTGGCTTTGCTTCCTTTTGATCTGGGCCAACAAAGATATCCTCTGGTAGTGTTTTAACATCCTGGTGTATCCTCTGGTAATTCCAGGATGCATTCTGGATGCTTTTTCTGCCTCTGCAAACTTCAATTTCTGGTTGTATGTAATAATTCAAGGTACAAAATAAGATTACATGGAGTGCTTTTGTAAACATCAAAATCCTAAGTACTTAGAACCAACTTGGTTCCAACATAGACTTGATTATGGAGCAATCATCCTATTGGATGAACGCTTGTGTGAATAAAAGATTAAAGCATTAATTTCAAAGTGGTTAAAGATACTCTTGAGAGTGTATGACAATTTTGATTCATCATTGGAATAATTTTCTCAACAACAAAAGATAAATTGTCCCACTTTGACCATCAATCAAGATGAATAAAAGAGAATGAAGAGAAGCTCCAAAATATTCAAAGATCTCTCGTCGTTGAACTAGACCACTAAAGGAGATACACTCAATCCCGAATTCTTATAATATTTGCATCATGATAAGAATGAATATTTTTTATATCATGTGATTGATTGGGTGTTCTTAAAATTAAAAATGCATGTTATTTCTTATGCAAGTATGACTTTTAAAAGTTTAAATTGATTACATTACTCTTTGTCATTACTTGTATGTGCATATGCCTAATTTCTATTCTATATTCAACGTGTTTTCACTCTTTGTTCATACACTTTGTATGATGATATAAACAAGTGTGTAAATCTGGGTTAATGTTCAAACATTATTGTTCTTGTTATAAAGACATTTAAAATAAATTAGTGTCTTTAATAATTAGACAAAGGGCTGTTTTGTCAAGTATACTTCATTGAACCTTTTTACACTTTGAACAATAACATCTTTCAAATTATCATTAACATCATTCACCTTCTTATGAATTTGAAAGTATTCTCTGTCACGTTCTCTCCAATTATTTTGAATATATTGAATAGCATATACATTGCTTGTTGTTTGAGTATAATTTTTTGAATATAACTTTTCAAAAAAACAAAAAATTGAGTTTATAATGTGCCTTTAAAATTCAAAACTAATCCAAAAAGATTATGCCATGAAAAATCAAAAATTGATATGTGAACATTTTGAAGCATATTAATAGATGTCTTTAAAAATGAGTCTTATTTGTTGCTTACTTCTTTTGTGAAAATTGATTTCAAGTATTGCAATTTATTTTAAACATGATAGATAAAAATAGCAACAATCAAAAAGTCTCATGAAAGTAAGCTTGAACATATGCCTTATTGTTTATTTGTGTGTTTACAAAAAACTTTGAGAAAAACATTTCTTTAATGTGAGCAAATCCTTTAGCATATTTTTTATTATCCATTTAAAAATTAGATTTTGAAAAATACAAACATTTTTAGCATAAGAATGTTTTGTAAAGAGAGAAATTATATTTGACATGATATCACATCCATCTTATTTCGCTTCCTTGTATGCGCTAATTCTCTCTAGTTTTAAAAATGAAAAATGGATCTATTTCTAACAAAAAGCTTGATCATATTCAAATTGAAAGGTGATCTCTTGTGAAAGAGGACAAAGAGCAAAGTGACATTTTCCTTGTTTTATGGAACTTTGAATTATTTAAAAAATTAATTCAGGGGGAGTTTTTAGAAAATATTATTCTTCTTGAAACTGAAGTTTACTCATTGTTTTCTTTCTAAAAAATGAGAAGAATATATATTCATTGACTGTTTTTCAAAGTGCGTTAAAATGCTTGCATACAATTATGTCATATTGTTGTTGTTATCATTATCCATATCTTGATTGCAATATTGACTACAATAATATGATCATCATACATGCTATGTTCTTTTATGTTGAATGCAAACTTGACTAGTTTGATATATGAATGCATTGGTTAACCACATGATTTCTACGTGTAGTGCACTCATGCTATTACTCCATTTTTTTTTACTTCTATGTCTACTCCCCAACCTTTTTGATAGATGTCAAAAGGGGGAGAAAAATATATGATGGATATAGGATGAAAGAAATTAATGAAGAATGTTAAGAATTAACCTCTTGCATATATTTAGGGGGAGTTTAATTAGAATGATAAGAATTAAACTCTTGCATGTGTTTAGGGGGAGTTTAATTACATATCTATGAACATTCTTGCATTTTATTTATATCCATCCATAAGGTTTGTCATCATAAAAAAAAAAAGGAGATTGTTGAGGAAAAAACCTTTTTGATATATTTTTTAATGACAACAAACCTATTGAATTAAATGATTGAGTTTTATGAATGGTGATCTACTAATTATTGCACTTGAGTTTTGTTTAAGGAAAAAGGCTATGAATCAAATTGTTCCAACAAGACATATCAGTCTCCAGAAATGTTCAGATCAGTCTCCAGAATGTCCAGAATGATCAGATCAGTCTCCAAAATGTCCAAAATGATCTGCTGTCCAAAATGATCTTCAGTCAAGAATGATTATCATTCTCCAGCATGTTAAACATCCTTCTCCAGCATGATTAACAATTATCTCCAGAATGATCAAACATCATCCACCAGTATGATAACATCAGTCCAGAATGATACAATCATTCTCCAGCATACTGAGCATCATTCTCCAGCCTTGTTACATCCTTCTCTAACTTGACTGCTAAGAACGTTGAACGATCTTGAAATATATCATCAATCAGAGGATATCATCAGAGGGAAGAAACAATGACATTATCAGAGGATATTATTCATGGCCCAGATCAGAAGGAAACATGGTCCATAAGGAGACTTGGTCCAGACTAGAAGGTAATCTTGTCCAGAAAGAAACAGTGTTCAGAAGATAACTCAGTCCAGAACAGAAGACATGTTCCAGATTTGGTCCAGAACAGAAGACTTGGTCCAGACCAGAAGATAGCATGGTTCAGATCAGAAGATCACAGGTCCAGATTAGAATATCACATAGTCCAGATCAGAAGGTTACATTGTCCAGATTAGGAAGCAAAATGGTACACATCAGATCACATGGTCCAGACTTGATCCAGATCAGCGGATCATATGGTCTAGATTTAAATCATCATGCAGATCAAGTGAAGACTTAATTAAAATTCGAAGAAGACTTGATTGATTTTTGATAGAAATCTGATCAAAGTATTAAGGAGATTTGATTCAAAAATCACGGAAGACTTGAAGGAAATTCGAATCAAATCAGAATCAGAAGATGACGTCACCAGAGGATGACACCAGCAGATGACGTCATCAGAGGATACCTCCAGAAGGCGTCACCAGAAGATATCTCCAGAAGATGATGTCATAAGAAGATGTCTCCAAAAGATGAAGTCATCAGAAGATATCTCCAGAAGATGACGTCACCAGAGGATACCTCTAAAGGACACCAGAGGATATATCCATAGGATACCTCCAGATGACGTCACCAGATGATACCTCCAGAAGTCTTCACCAGAAGATACATCCAGAGGATACCTCCAGATGACGTCACCAGAGGATACCTCTAAAGGACACCAAAGGATATCTCAAGAAGATACCAGAAGATATCATCAGAGGTTCCCTCTACAGATTTAATAACCCAGAATGCGCAATATTAAAGATCAAGACTCATTTGCCAGAACCAAGTATGGTCTTGAATGCTAGAAGCAGAATGAAGAACATTCTTGCTTTTTGACCTGCTCCCACCTAATCACTGACAAAGGACAACCAACTATTCCCAACCATTTTCTATTTTCACAACCAAGATCAATCTTGAGTTATTTTCTTAAGTTTTTAACAGGAATTTTAAAAGGGCGAATTTACAATTCAAACCTCCATTTCTTGTAAATCGACATTGCTACTTCACTTTTCCCCTTGATAGATGAAATAAATTGAGAGCCACCACCCATCTTATTCATTTTGTTAAGACAAACTCTCAATTTAAGTTTTGATGAAAATAAACAAAGGTTAATTAAGAACGTTACTTAGGATTCTAAATGTTATGTTAATTTAACTTGTGCTTTTGACTGTATTAAATCAACGATATGATTCAAGTAAAGCAAAGAAATCAACATAAGAAGCAAAAAACTGAACAAACAAGAACATAGAATATTCTTGAAATTTTTTAGATAACGGAGAATGTTCTCCAGGTCCAAGAGTGATCAAGACAACCTCAAGATCAATCAATCTCCATTAATTAAAAGAAGATATTGCTTCTGGTATTAACATTAATGTTATCAATACTCTCCAAAGAGCAAATAGGATCCATTCTAGTCAAAGAAACCAATTGAATTACAAAGGGAAAATGTCATGAATCAAGCAAGTCCAAACAAGTCTGAACCTTCTCCAGCTTGACTGCCAAGAATGTTGAACGATCTTGAAATATACAAGACATCCAGATTGATCAGGAA
Organism: Cicer cuneatum; assembly: GCA_037974295.1. Classification (NCBI taxonomy): domain Eukaryota; kingdom Viridiplantae; phylum Streptophyta; class Magnoliopsida; order Fabales; family Fabaceae; genus Cicer; species Cicer cuneatum. The sequence continues at coordinate 69,580,329 of JBBPBO010001985.1, read as the reverse complement.
AACATCTAGAATGATCAAGATTAAATCTCCAAATTGATTATCAATCTCCAGAATGTTCAAGACTAAAATCTCAAGATAAGAATCAAAACTCCAGATTGAAGGTGCAAACACGAGAAGGGGGGTTGAATTGTGTTTGTCAAACTTGAATTCTTTTGCTGTTTGTTGAGTGTTGATGCGAATTATTGGTAAATAATTGATCAGACTTAGCAGCGGATAATAACAACTTAATAGCACAACAATTTATCCTGGTTCACCATTAACTTGGCTACACCCAGTCCCTTCATCATGAAGGCTTTAATCCACTAATTCAAAAACTTTGAATTACAACACCTGACCCTTCAAGCCAGTCTTCTCAAACAGCCTGACAACCCCAAACTTTTGAGGAACGAAAACAGCACCTTGACTCTACAAGTCAAGTCTTCTCCTACCAATCTGACAACCCCAGATTGAAGAAGGAATCTACACCACTATCGGGTTTGATTACAAGGGTTTGGAACTCTGCAAAGTTGCTTCTAAAATGCTGATTTGCTGCACTGAATTTCTCTCTCGAAAACACTTAGAAATTTTTTGCTTTTGCACTCAATTGATTATCTCTTTTGAACTCTTTGATTGTGTTGAATATGAAGCTTGAGTTGTTGTGTTTTTCGATGCTTGATGTTGCTACCTGAAGCCTCCTTATATAGCTGCAAATTGGGCTTTGTCCAAGCTTAAATTCGAAATAGATTTTGCTCAGATTTTCTTTGAAAATACTGTTGGCCAATCCTGTTTCACTTAAATAAAAATCATATATTTTTAGCTTCAGATTCCATTTGAAAATTCTGTTGACCAATCTTGTTTCTTTTAATTTCAAACCATGTCTATTTAAGCTTTAGATTGCATTCGAATTTCTTCAAGTCTTCAGTGAATTTTTGAATCAAATCCCCTTAATAATTTGATCAAATTTCTATCAAAATTTAATCAAGTCTTCTTCGAATTTTAATCAAGTCTTCACTGATTTGCATCATGATTTAAGTTCAAGACCGTATGATCTTCTGATCTCAACCAACTATGTACTATGTAATCTGATCTGCGCCAATTTTGTGATCCTCTTATCTCGGCCAACACTGGATCATATGATCTGATCTGTACTATTTTATGATCTTCTGATCTCGGCCGACACTGGACCATGATACTTAAATCTGGACCATTGATCTGAACATTTACCCTCTGATCTGGACCAAGTCTGGACTGAGTCTAGATTGAATCTAAATTAAATATGGAGTTATGATATTTTAATCTGGACCATTGATCTTTTAATCTGGACATTTATCCTCTGATCTGAACCAAGTCTGGACTGAGTCTGGATTGAATCTGAATTAAATTTGGACTTACGATATTTTAATCTGGACCATTGATCTTTTAATCTGGACATTTATCGTCTATTCTGGATCAAGTCTGGATTAAATCTGGACCAAGTCTGAACTAAATCTGGATTAAATCTGGACCAAGTCTGAACTAAGTCTGGACCAAGTCTTATGTTCTGGACAATCATATCTTCTGATATGGACTGAGTTTTATGTTCTGGACCATGCTATCTTCTGGTCTGGACTAAGTCTGAACCAAGTCTGACTTATGTTTCCCTTTAGTCTGGAACAAGTCTCCCTATGACAAGCTTCCTTCTGGTCTGGACCAAGTCTCTTTCTAGACTCTGCTTCCTTCTGATCTGGGCCAAGAAAGATATCCTCTGATGATGTTATGTGTCCTTTGATGTTTGCCTTTGATAACATCCTCTGATATCCTCTGGATGCATCCTATGGTACCCTCTGGCTGAACCTTCTGGTGACATTTCTATCCTCTGGTTGCTTCCTCTGGATGTATCCTATGGTGGTGTCATTCTCTAATTTTGCACAGCTTCTGAATCTCTTGTAAAGAATCTAATCTCAAACACGAGTTGAGACATCTCAGATTCTATCAAACAATCTTATCATTATTGTGTAAAGCTCAAGACTATAAATTGTAAGAAATCCTTTTATGGTTAAAAGGTAAAGTGTAAACTCCTCTCTAAAGATTGATAGATAACTTGATTGCATTTTTTTCTAGGTGGAAAGATCGCAGTTTATAAACAGATCAAGGTTGATATAGACTAGGTGCTGTAAAACCAAGAAGGTTCTTTGTTTTAAACACTTAGTGGAAAATCTCATAGTTGTGAGGACTGGACGTGTAACACCCCGAGTTTAAAACACAACGCAAGTGTTTTTTTTTTCAATAAATAATAAAAATGATTTTCCAAATTATTACTTCAAAAGAATTGAAATAAAATTTAAGATTTTAATAGTTTCGTCAAATAATACGTCGCAACTCCATCGATGAACATAACTAAATAACTTCATCGTAATATCACTAAGTGCTTAACTCTAGAAATTAATAATAAACATTAATACATTTCAAAAGATAACAGTGTCATAATCTCAAAAGGAAATATCAGAGTGCGGAATGTGTTAGCGGAAAAAGTGGTACAATAATTTCCAAAATCAAAGCAAATTACATTTTCCAGCTCAAAATCATATAAATCAAATCTAACTGATCATGCACTAAAGCTACAGTAGCACGGATTTCCTCCGCATCCCATACAAGTCTCATCTGACTCCGCCGCTCGCCTCGATGTGACGTCCTCCTCATCATCATATAGAGAGGGATCAGTCTCCTCCGAAGTCAGATCAATGCACAGTCTCGGTCGCTTCAGCGGTGCCGGAATCTCATAACAGTCATCGGATATCCTAGATGGACCCGAAATATCATCTGCTACTGGCTTCGGCCCTTTGTTCTTCTCTTTCGCCTCGGGTTCATGTACAACCCCTCCAACTGGCTCTTCCGCGTCATAAAAAATTCCATGCGCCTCCAATACTAATTTGGAAGGCACAGGAAAATCAATACTCGTGTAAGTGTGCTACACAAAATCCTCTACTCCGTCGGTCCTACACGTCCTTGCTAATATCCCCGTATAAGTCGCCCTGCTTGAGATGGGGTCAAATACCCAAGCAGTATGCGAATGTCGATCAAGGAAATCTAGCGACGTTTCCGTCGTCCGGGTACCCACCGGGGGTGTGGGTTTGGGGGGCATCTGAGGGCAAAGCCCAATTTCCACAATAATAGTAAAGGGTCACCGATCGAAATTAACAATTAACACATAACATTTATATCACAGAACAAATACATCCATGGCATAACATATAACAATGATGAAAATTAAGGATGCTCATTTGAAATTTCATGACATATATGTTTTTTCAAACAGCAACCAATTAATATAGAAAACATATTGTAAGTACAACTACCACCTCAGCAATCACAAACATTCATCAGAAATTCAGATTTTATAATCATCATATAACCAAATCGTGACCCACCAGTCAACCACCCCAATGCATTATATATATGCTCATGTACTCAACTTCTTGGAATTACCAAGGTGCAGTCGCTCAACAGACCAGCACAATTTAAATATGTTTGACTTTAACGACCCTCAAGACCAGGGTGCAATCGCTCAACAGATCAGCACCAGTGCAGTCGCTCAACAGACCAACACGTTTTACATATACCAAGGTACAGTCGCTCAACAGACCAGTACCAGTGCAGTCGCTCAACAGACCAGCACACGTGCAATCGCTCCAAGATCAGCACATTTTTGCGCATTTCAGGGTACAGTCGCTCAACAGACCAGCACTCGTGCAATCGCTCAACAGATCAGCACGTTTACGCATTACTCTGTGGCACATCGCGGGTACCACCTGACTATGCAATGCATGAATATGCAATGTTTTCTCTTCACTGAAAACAATATGCAACATCAGTAAAATTCATGCCTTTCCATCATTTCTCAAAACATCTCAACACAACCAATTTCATTATCATCACATCATAAATCAAACATTCAAACATCTCATCATTTCCACTTCACATCATCTTAAAACTCCATTCTTATTCATCAAAAATCTTCCCTCTGTTTTCCCCAACTCTTTAAATTCATAAAACAGTGTTTAAAACTGAGATTTTTGGGAAAACATGAATCTGTATTCGAATACAGCTTCTCTGTATTTGAATACAGAAGCCAAAACAGTACAGAATTAACACTCTGTATTCGAATACAGCTCCCTGGTATTCGAATACAGAGGCAATCCCAGTGCACATATCAGCATTTTTCACTACATCAGTAAAGTCTCAAAAACTTCATTACCACCACTTCAAACTATCACAAAAATTCCATTTTAATCCATCACAAACCTTCCTAATATTCCCCAACACTTAGGGTTTATAAAACAATGTTTAAAACTTTGATTTTCTAAAAAACACGAATCTGTATTCGAATACAGAAGCTAAATCTGCAAATTCAACACTATGTATTTGAATACATCATACTTGTATTCGAATACAGAAGACAAAAAATAGTGTAAACTCAGCATTTTCTCCAGCATCATTAAAGGTTTCCAGAACCTCATCATCTCTTCTTCAAAACTATTTCAAAAACTCCATTTTAATCATTTCAAACCTTCCAAATGTTTCCCAACACTTAGAGCTTATAAAACAATGTCTGAAACTTGATTTTTTGGAAAAACACGACTCTGTATTCGAATACAGCTCCCTTGTATTCGAATACAGAAGTTAAAATAGTGAAAATCAGCATCCTATATTCGAATACAGAAGGCCCGTAGTCGAATACAAGTTCAAAAAATCGAGTAAAACAGAAGCTTGGCAGATTGTATTCGAATACACTCAAACTGTATTCGAATACACCTTCGAATTCAGTGAAATTTTCCTGAAACTACAACACATTTTCAAATTTTTTCCTTTGAAAAACCAACACAACCCCAAAACAGTTTCTCCATTCTTTTGAACCACAAAACTTTGGCATTTTTTCTCAATAACAAGTTGTCCAGAAAACACTTTCATCATTTTAAATCCCTTTTCTTTTGAAAACATCAGCAACACCAGAACCACCCAAAACAGAAAGTCAACCACAACAAAACAGACATTTTTCAACATTTACATTTTGATCATTTCTCAAAACAACATGCAAAGTGTTTCCCAGTATTCTCACACCACAATAATAATATGTAAAGCATTTCCAGCTTTCTCACACAAACAGAACAACATTAATACATTCAGTCAAACAGCAACCATCACAGAATATTAAAACCTTAACAGAATGCATTTTTTTCATCTTTCAAAATGTCATGCAAAACAGTTTCGTTTTTTTTTTCAAAACAGAACTCAAATATGATCACACCTCAAACATACATTTACAGCTCTAATGCAAACTAGAAAGTGGAAGGTGCCCCTTACCTTTGTTTCGTTTCTGTTTTCGTTCACGTTTTTGCGACAAAAGTTGGCGAAACTCCCGCTTGCGTTTGCTGCTACAAAAATGGGCTCTCTAGCTCCGGAATGACGAGGGGAACAACTTTTGTACTGGGGGTTTTCAGGTTTGGTGCTTGGATTTCCAATTAATATCACTTTTGAGGAACTCCTTTTTTTTTTTATCGTGAAATAGAAATCCGAATGGGAGAAGGAGGAAGGTGAGTATTGTTACATGCAGTATGGAGGAGGTATGGTTTTCTGCCTTTGCTCTGCCTCCTCATTCATATTTATAGGCATTTGTGGGTGCCACCTCACCCGACACTTGTCTGATTCTCAGCACTTAATCAGTTTCGTCGCAATTAGCCGATAATTCCTAAATTAACTACCCGATAATTTAATTACTCGTAATTAAATTAATTTACTCTTCATCCAATAATCTTAATTCATCTTCCAAAATAAATATTTATATATATATATATATATATATATATATTCACTCAAAACATACATATATTAAATATTTTACAAATATCCCCAAAATACACTTAATATTAATTCCATAATTTTAATTTTAAATTTAAGGGTCTTACAGGACGTAGCCCGAGTTGGGTGAACCAGGATATATCTTTGTGTGGTATCTCTTATCCTTTCTCTTTTTATTAAGTCTGATTGATTTTCAAATTAAAAATACAAACATAATTTCTGATTTTTAACTAACCAAGAACGTTCTCCGTTTTCTAGTAAAAAACTAAGAACGTTATCCGATTTCTGTTTTCTCAACCGAGATCATTCTTGAGTTAAAATCTTAAGATTTTTAGGAAATTTTAAATAGGAAAATTTACAATTCAAATCCTCTTACTTGTAAATCGACATTTCTCTACTTCACATATCACTTTTACAAGTATGGTTGTTTTCTTTTTATTTTCATCTTCCATTGATTTATTCTTTCACCTTTGTTTCTTTATATATATATATATATATATATATATATAAAGAAACAAAGGTGAAAGAATAAATCAATTTTAAGCCTTGTACTATAAATAAGCTACTAATGACTCATTATGTCTTTGGAATGAAATACTCAATTCAATCATAATTATCCTTCAATTCAATCATAATTATCCTTCTCTCTTTGCTCTTAATTTTCTCTTGCTTGTGTGTAAGATATGAGTCTTAAATGTGTGAATGTATGAATCAACAAACCTTTGTACGTGAGTTCATGAGGTTGAGTGCAAATCTTTTGTGACCTAGTGGGTTCATGTTTGTGGCAGCTACGCTAACAACAACTTGATGATCAAATAAAGAAGACGAACACAAAAATAGAGCAAAAACATTATAGTTTGGGGACGAGGATAGTGAAAGAGTTTGAGAGAATGAAAAATGTTTGTTTGATATCAGAGTAAAAAGATGACAATTTACTATGTCATTTTTGTTGACTTGGTATATAACTAAGTTAAAACATGTCAATTTAATCTTCTAACAATGTTGAGAACATGTGACAATGTTCTAAAATAAAAAATTATTAAAAGTTCTTAAAATTTGTTTATTTGGGAGTTAATATGACATGTGCAATACTATTATTTAAAATATGAATGGATTAACTTGATTAATGTTGAAAAAAGTTCAAGACTATTTTAAAATTTTGAGAACGAATGACTAAATTAATACAATAAGTGAGAGACCAAATTGGTATTTACTCTCCATTTCCCAATTAGGTCGATAACAATTACTTGGTTGAAGATAGCGTATTGATACCCTATTCTTTAGAAAGTTTTACTCCATACCTCCACAAAATTTTCAAAATACTAAAATTATCTTTCATTTATTATTTTATCAAATTAAAATTTACTTTTTTTTACCTTTTAAAGATTTTCGGATCACAAAAAAATAAGATTTTTGGTACGAGAAATTTTGTTTTTTTGTGATCTTAAAATCTATGAAAGTAAAAAAAAAATCTAATTTGATAAAATAGTAAAAAGAAAAAATAAAAGATAATTTTGACATTTAAAAAAATTTGTGAAGTATATATAATTGTGAGGTATGAGTAAAAGTTTCTATTCTTTATTGTATTTTGTTTGATAAGAAACTCGTTCTTTGACTTATTAAATAGTCCTTAAAAACAATTCAATCACAATCAGGTTTAAGAATTACTAGGATTTCGGATTAAATTGAAACCGAAAATCTTTCATAAAAAAAGAAAAAGAAATCGAAATTGAAAATTTCAGGGTTGACGCGTAGGTAGGATTCAGATTCATCTTCTTCCTCATTTCAATACAAGATTCATCCATGGTGGCAAAATAGTATAGCATAATCGAAATAGTATTAAATAATACTCAAATCAATGGCTGAAAACCCTATCGGATCATCACCTTCCACTATGGACCCTCAAAATCAAAACCCCTCTTCATCAAACCCTAATATCCCATCCCCTTCACCAATTCCCCAACAACAATCTCCTTCAATTCACATGTCATCTTCATCACCTTCTCTCCCTCCTCTCCCTCAAGACCAATTACAACAACATTCGCAGTTACAAGGCATCAATAACATTAACCCTAACCCTAACGCTAACCCTAATGTTTCCACTTTTCAACTTCAACAAACGCTTCAGCGTTCTCCTTCTATGTCCCGCCTCAATCAAATTCAACCTCAGCAACAACAGCAAGTTGCTAGGCAGCAATCTGGACTTTATGGTGGGCAGATGAGTTTTGGTGGATCCGGTGCTGTCTCTGCTCAGCAACAGCAATTAAGTGGCGGTGTTGGCGTTGGCATCGGCGGCAGCGCATCCAACTTGTCGCGAACGGCGTTGATGGGACAGAGTGGTCATTTCCCTATGCTGTCTGGCGCAGGAGGAGCACAGTTTAACCTATTATCGTCGGTATAAAAAAATTGATTTTTTCCTCCTTTGAAATTGTTAGTTTATGATATTGGATTGTGAATTTTTTGTGTTTGGTGTTGTAGCTTGTAATTTTGCCTTCAATATTTAGGCACTTTTTGGATAAACAAAAGATAAAATGAAGTTACACTGTTTTCATATAAGCTATTACCTATTTTCATAAGTTTATCTTGGAGAGCTTATGCAAATAAGTGGAAAACAACTTATGAACATGTCATACGCCGCTTCCATAAGTTTTTTCAAAGAGTTTTACAAGTGTTTATGTTAGTAGATAAGTTCAAACAAGTCAATCTAAACAAATCCTTTATGTTTGGTCATTGGTGTGATTTTGAAATAGAATCTGTGTTTGGTGTTAGCCGAGGCAGAAAGGTGGGTTGGTGCAATCCTCACAATTTTCTTCGGCTAATTCTGCTGGACAGTCACTGCAAGGAATGCAACAAGCCATAGGGATGATGGGATCGTCTAATCTAGCGCAACTGAGGGCTAATGGAGTTCTTTATGCTCAGCAGCAGCTCCGATTGACTTCGAGCCAAATCAGGCAGCAGCTCTCACAGCAGGCTTCACTTAACAATCAACAGGTATGGCCCAATTTGGATTAGCTTCTAGATATGTTTATGCTTCTTCAGTTACGACAAAATTTGTTATAAGTTTATAGGTGTTTATGGGAACATTAAATGAGAAAGCTTATAAAAAATTTGAATGTTGTCATATTTTCACTTGGTTTAGATTTTAAATGCACATGAAGTCAGAGTCTCAATAGAGGGGCCGTTATTTTCTAAGCAATGGTGATTTAATGGCTGAGTAGAAGTATTTATCCTATTTTTGTCTTGCGTCTTCATTTAGTCTTCAATTTTGTCGGATTTAACTGCTATTCAATTTCATTGTCTTGAGAAACCACATACCATGAAACATTTTGGGTTATGCCATCTGCCATTATCTGCTAGTTATGAAAAGGAAAATGCTGTTTTTTTAGATAGGTAATTATATGAATAAAAATGTCGTGGGAAATAGCATCACCGATATAAAAATGAACCATTAAACTTGTATAGTTAACCACCAGTCCACCAAAATCTGTACAACCTGAGCCTTTATCTCTTTTTTGTCCTATCCGCATTTACTTCTTGGTGCTACTTGCCCGTCTATCATGCATTGAATAATTTGAATGTATCCCCGTCACCTTACTTTCGTGCCTTTCGCACCACAACTTCTTCCTTCAAAGTCTCCACCCTTGTCCATATCAGATTCATAAATAATTGATGGTTTGACTCAGGGTAGACAGTGTGCCCATTCGATATGTATCCTGTCTTATTCATCGGGTCTCTTTGAGTTGCTATATTCTCCCTGTATTATTAGTCCACTTCTACAAGTTGTTTTCATTGTTCAGGTCAGTTCCATACTTATAGATCTATAAACCAAACCCTTAACCAAAAAGAAAACGTGTCATAGAACAGAACTGAAGAGGTGGTTTACCATATCATGCAAGATGATTAATACTTTATTTTCGTTTTTAGGTAAATCCTTTAGATTGGCAGCTTGTTAATAAACATTTCACGTGCAAATTTTAAATTTTTTCCAAATATATCAATGGTTTATGAAGGCAAGGGAGCAAAATACAGTCGGTCATAAAGTAGTTGAATGTGTTTGTCTGTTAGTTAGCATATCTGGTTCGAAAGCTAAACTGAGTTTTTAGCTTTTGATCATTGGTAGGGCAAAAGGAGTTTGATCATGATTTTTTAGGTTAGAATGAAAAAAATTAGAATAAGTTACATTTCCTTTTCTAAGAGAAGCCTAAATTACAGTGCCCCCCTATTTTAATAATTACATTTCTCTCACCAGATAGATGAATATGTGTAACACCGAATCTTTGCAACCAAACATATTATTGATAATTGTTTTCTGTATTTGTGTTTCTTAACATGGTATAATGTAAATAATTACTTGTTATGTGGTATAATGTTTGAGCCATATTGGAACATTGACACTGCTGCTGACTACAGGTTCAAGGTTTACCAAGGTCGTCATCCCTTGCTTTTATGAATTCCCAGTTGTCTGGGTTGTCTCAGAATGGACAGCCTGCCATGATGCATAACTCTTTAACACAGAATCAGTGGCTTAAGCAAATGCCAGCAATGTCTGGCCCTTCCTCTCCGCTGCGTCTGCAACATCAGAGGCAGCAGCAGCTGGCTTCATCTACTCAACTGCAACAAAACTCTATGACCCTGAACCAACAGCAATTGTCCCAGTTGATGCAGCAGAAATCAATGGGGCAGCCTCAGCTTCATCAGCAGCAGCCATCCACTCAACAGCAACAGCAACAACTTCTACAACAGCAGCAACAACAACAATCACAACTACAAGCATCTGTTCATCAGCAGCAACAGCAGCAGTCTCCAAGGATGCCAGGACCTACTGGCCAAAAGTCATTAAGTTTAACAGGATCGCAGCCAGATGCTACTGCATCTGGCACAACTACACCTGGCGGAAGTTCAAGTCAAGGAACTGAAGCAGCAACAAACCAAGTACTTGGAAAGAGAAAGATACAGGATTTAGTTGCACAGGTTTTTATTTTAAAAAAACTTGGTTAGTCTTTTTTCTGTGTATCTATATAATGGCTATATTTTGAATTTAATCTTCTATACTACAGGTGGATCCACAGGGTAAGCTGGACCCTGAAGTTATAGATCTTCTTTTAGAGCTTGCTGATGACTTCATTGATTCTGTAAGGAATCTAGCATGATTACCTTTTCCCCCTTATTGTAATAGATGTGTACGTGCATGCCAAAAAGAAGACTTGTATTTTTTGGTACAAACTTACCCTGTTTTTATATGCAGGCAACTACACACGGTTGCGTTTTGGCAAAACATAGAAAATCATCAACTTTGGAGTCCAAGGATTTATTGCTACACCTAGGTACGTTCACTATGTCATTGGTGTTGCTTATTTATGAGTTTCGACCCACCCTTCGAAAAGAGAGAATAGCGTGCTGCATGTTTCAAACCTTGCTTTAGTGTAACTTAGATAAATAATTATTATTTGCTTCTTTCACAAATTTTACCAAAGAGTACCACCGGCTATTTTAACTGGCTAGAAAAGAAAAATAAACGTTTCCTGAAACTAAGTGGTTTTAGACGATATACAATAGTGCCCTGTTGGTTTTTCTCTGCTGTATCCTATGTTTATTATTTGATCTTTAGCTTTCTAATTTAATGGAGTGATAAAGTCTTTATTGTTAGCCTAGACTTATTTGAGCTCTAGGCTATTTGGACTGACTTTTTTGCCCTTATTTTCTTTACTCATTCATATAATTAGATGGATTTGATCTTGTGCAATATATTAGTTGCACCAACCCACTGATAAAATATATGTATTGTTGTATACTAGGTAGTTAATCCCAGCGTTTCCCGGCGAGATCCCGCTGTCCCGGTGCGGTTCAGCGCCTCACTGCGACGGCGTGGTCCGCGACAGCGTGAAACAAGATCCCGGCGACATCCGGGTGAGATCCCGCTATCCCAACGTTTCCTAGCGAGATCCCGCTGTTATTTCTTCCTTCTCTTTTTTATTGTTTCTACTTTCACCTAAGATGAAGAGGAAGTAGAATATGCTAATGAAGATGATGCATATCTTTGATTCCTATGCTAGAACATGCATTTGAGTTTTAATATTTAGTTATTTTATTACTGTGTTAAAGACTTCAATATGCATCATCTTTATTTCCTTGACTTTTGTTGGTATTTCGATGTATGTTTTGACTACGAGTAAAACTTGTGGATTTTTATTACTAATTATGAATGTTTCAGAGTTTGAGTCATTTGTTAATTTTGCATTAAATATAGGTTTATATAATATTATTCATGTAATTTGTCCAAAAAATAGCAGTTATCCCGCCAATCCCGAAACGCGCTATCCCGCTATCCCACTTTTGGGGTTGGCTGCGATGCACCGCTATTTGGAATTAACTACCTAGGTTGTGTATTATTGGTTTGTTTATTCTATCATGTCTAATATGGCTAATGAAATAATCCCTAATGGAATCTTCTTTGTAACCTGAATAATGTAAAAAGACCATTGATTGCCCTGATATCTTGGATGAAGTATAAGTTAAATGCTTAGATTTATATTACTAATATTTATTATTATATTTAGTAAAAGAATTGATATCACTGCTCTGCACATTTACCGTTTTCCCTTCTCACTGTTCAGAGAAAAATTGGGATTTGACAATTCCAGGATATTCAAGTGAAGAAAAGAAGTGCCAGAGTAGACCTGTAAGCAGCAAATTGTTTCTCTCTCTTCCCTTAAGTTTAGAAATCAATCTAAATATATGATAATAATTTGATTCTTGCTATGCTTAAAACTTGCAGCTGTTCAATGACCTTCACAAGAGGCGGCTAGATGCAGTAAGTTTGAAGAATTCACCCGTTTGATTGATCTGTATAATTCGTCCATCAGACTATAATTTAATTGATGTTTTTTCCTTGCTTGCTAACCATTCAACAATCAGGTCCGCACATTGATGGAATCTTCTTCACTCCCCGAATCAAGCATTAACAATTCTAAAGATATGAGTAGACAGGGCCATCCTAACCCTGTAGGTTCCCATCATCTAATGAGACCCCTGAGTTCAGACCAGTTGGTTTCTCATTCAACTGGTTCTCAAATGCTACAGCAGATGACGAGGTTTTAATGAACCTCTCTGTTTCTGGTCTTCACTCTACTAAGTTTAACCTCCTGTCTGCTGGTAATGCGCCTTCTTTGATTCATTTGGTTTTGAAGTTGTTATCTATTTATTTTTGCTTACTGTTTCCAACGAGTCAATGTTGTCCAAGGGATGTAAAATCATTGCAATTAGTATTCCTCTATCTCAATTGTAATTTAAATGCAAAAAACTAGCATATATTTCTTCTTTTTTGATGTACAATGATGGAAAAGTTTTGAACTTAAGAGCTCCTGAAAACTCTCCTGTCCTTAACCACTTACTAGCATATACTTAGAGCACAGAAATTTACCTGGTATTTTTTTCTTCCCTTTTTTGGTCTCAGGTCTGAAAGAGAATCAAGAGATTGGTTGCTGTAACTGATTAGCGTTGAAGACAAATTGTAATTATTTTGTATTTATTTAGACATGAGAGTTAGTTGCTAAAGGATCCCATTAATTGACTTCCCTGCTCCTTCAATAGTAATTTATTTTTCACAGTTTGACCCAAATAATGGATTTGTAATGGCCATTGGTGCCTATAAATTCATTTGTAGTTATTCGAACTTTCTTGTATACTTGCTCTCTATTTCTTGTATAGATTCATTTGTAAAGCTTTTCAACTTTGAAATGTGTGTAAAGCGATCACAAAGTATGCTATATGTTTTTGGGGAGATTCGGCCAACATTTTAAAGTGATTCCATAAAATGATTGGGCCTGGTTGATTTGTTAAAAAGGGAATTAACCTATATAAAGATCTTGTTGTGTTTGATCATAAGATAATCAAAATGTCACTTGCTAAAATGAAGAGTGAGTCACTATTTTGGTATGTGAATTTATTACCTGGCAATCAATTCAATTGATTCTTAGAATCTAGATCGAAAAATGAAGATCAACGGAAGATCTAAACAATTTTCACGTCAATACAGCATATCGTAAACAAACTCAATGCTTTTCACTGACCTATTAGACAATGAGGATGAAAGAGACTAAATTGATTGAAATTGACTTGTAGAAGAAATTATCTAACCTCTACAATTAGATGATTGATTCATTAAACTTAAGGTTTCCTTAAATGAAAAAAGTTGCAAGTCTATCCTTCCTTGGGTTTTATGTCTCACAACACAAGTCAAAAAACCCATAATAAAGGTTACCAATGCATGTGGGACAAAATATGAAGGAAACAAACACTATCAGTTGTTGGTTGGTCCCCCTCCCTTTAGATGTCGACGTAGGAGGAGCACGGTACGCAATGCTCTCACCCTATTTGCTTAAAGCCTTTTGTTTTCATTTTTATCATAATTTTTTTCTTCTTATTTATTAATTAATGACTCTCATATTGTTGTCCCTTTCACCGGATGGATCGGCTAGTTGGTTAAGTAGCGCTGAGTTTGTAGAATAGAACAATAGTTCAATAACCGGAGAATACACTTTACATAGAGATATAAAGTGTTTTAAGATAAGATCTACTAACTATGGAGTTAGGAAGTTGAGTCATAAGGAGATTGAGAATTTGATTTCTACCATAAGCAAAATAATAACCATACTAACAATACTAATTATTATCATTGGTTGTTGAAAAAAACAGGAATAATCTCATAGTTAGTTAGTCCAGAGATACTCTGAGGTGCCAAAAATTTCCTACCAAAAATAATAATAATTTTGTTGTTCTTTTTCTTTATATTCAGATTGCTCGCAGTCATTGATCTACACATTCACGCAGTCACCACATTGGTGGCTCTTGGATCAAGATTAGACGATTTAAATTTCAACGTAAAATTTGATTTTCTTTTTTAAAAAAATTGAAAAATCAAAATTGAAATCTAGATCGTCTGATTTTGATCCAACAGTCGCTTACTATGCGATTGCATGGATATAGGGGCATGCAATCTAAATCCCTTTTCTTTGCCACCTAACAACTATATATGGATACATGGAAAGTATTACATATTTTCTAAGCTAGTAAAGTAATGTGTAATAAATTAATTAAAGCCACTAGTCATTATTTTTATGAGTGACATAGTGAAGTGTTTTTGCAAGAAGAAGAAGAAGCATGGTAAGTAACATGGGTAGACGTCCTTGCTGTCCCAAGGAGATTAATAAAGGTGCTTGGTCTAGAGAAGAAGATGATACCCTCTCCAAATATGTTTCCATTCATGGAGAAGGGAAATGGCAAAAGGTTGCTCAAAATGCAGGTGCTAAATTAATTCCTATTTGGTTTTCTCAATACACAATTATATTATATGTGCTACTAATTTCCATACAATTATAGATATAATGTATGTTAATTACTTCATTCCCTTTTTTTCTTCTTTTCATTTTATCTATTTGCATGTGTTGACAAAATATATAGGAGTTGAGAAATGTGTTCTCCTAAAAAGTGTATTGATCTTTTGCCGCTTCTCCGATCAAATCTCTGACGAAGAGATTTGGTTAGGAAGATTGCAGAGATACGAGATTATTATTCTTAGATTTTGATCCAATACAACGGCCACATAAGATCATGTTTTTTACTATATATATTTTTTCTTAAATGGATTTTAATTCGCCTCTTGGTTTATATATAGGTTTAAAGCGATGTGGAAAAAGTTGCAGGCAAAGATGGTTAAATTATCTCAAGCCAGGTATAAAGAGAGGTGATATATCTTCGGATGAAGAAGATATGATTATAAGACTTCATCGTCTTCTTGGTAACAGGTAATTTTCATTTTTGTTTTTACTCTTTAATTATCTTATTCTCCTCAACACAAGTCTCATAATATTACTCAAAATGTTGGTTTCTTGACTATTAGTTTGGTCTTTTTGTACAACTTTGAAGATTATTCATATAATTAATTAAGATTAATATAGATATATACCATGGTTGAAGTTCATAGTAATGATAAATGAAAATACATCATGATAATTTTTATATATAGATGGTCTTTGATAGCAAAGAGACTACCAGGACGAACAGACAATGAAATCAAGAACTATTGGAATACGAATCTGTCAAAGAAGTTAAAGAAACAACCTATATCATCATCATGGCCATCATCTTCTGTTTCAATTCAACATAATCATCACAAATATGGAAATGAAAAGACCAAACAAATTGTCCATGTAGCACCACAAGCTCCAAGGCCTAGGAGATTGATCAAGGTTGTTGAATATAACAAAATTTTGGAGAATAATAATAATATTGGAAGTGAGTGTGATCAAGGAAGTACTGAAGAAACTTCTATTGCTGATTTTCTCATTGACATTGATCGTTATCATCAAGGAGAGTTGATGGTTGGTGATGATGATGAGTCAAACTCAAAGATGCAAAAAATGGAAGATCACAAGGTTATAGGTTCAACTAACAGTCATAGTTCATCATCACCTTCTGATCATTGTCATCTTTTAACAGAGAAATTTGATCCTAATCTAGAGACCCTTTTGGATGTGGAACTCAAGAAGATGGCTTCTTTTCTTGGACTTGAAAATTGAAACTACTAAAAAAATATGATTCAACGACAGAAAAAACATGAAATTTATCTCTAATTCTGTCGCTAATTGATACACACGCCCAGATGGAAGATTAGTTAGTTAATTTTATTTTGTCTAATTTTCATCGATAATTAGAACATATGAGGTTTAGAAAGTGATGAAATTTTACAATTTTCTATTGGGAGCCATGTCAATTATGTTTCTGAATTTGTATTTGAGTATAAATGTATACTTACATATATGAGAGAAAATATTCATATGAGCATATTTACAAAAAATATGTGTAATCCCCTAAATCATATTACTCTGAAATAAAATATAAGTAAAAATAGTAATTGAAAAGTTGATCTATTTAATTTTAATTAAAATCAGATATATCTAACTTTTTAATTATTATTTTTACTTATGTTTTATTTTGAAAAGAATATCCTATTATCAAACTCATGTATATATATGAATTCTACAACAGCACAACAGTGATTAATTAGTTTTAGTTTGTACCAATTTAAGTTAGCTTACTCTTGCATCTATGGTCAACAATATAGGGTCAAATTTCTAAACATATTGAAGGAAGAGTTTTGATATTGATAACAATGTAAGTTGGTTCTTTCCTACACTTCTCTCCTAACATTCTTATACAAAATGAATATGAAAGTTTGTTGGTGCAGTAGCCTCAAACTAGACTTGTTTTTTTATGTGCTATTTTATCATATTGTTTAGACATATTAAGAAAGCTTACGATAAAACTATTTTCCTTTTTCTATAATACTTTTAACTTCTTATTATCTTGTTTTACTTATTTCTTTTTTTTTTTATATAAATAATTTAGTGATTAAACTCACCTACTTTAAATATGAAAAAGTGAAAAAAATTTAGTTCGAATCAATGTATTTTCACTTTTACATATCAATGTCAATTAATTATTTACTAAACTGTCCTAAATAGTTAAAAGTAATTTGACAAAACAATAATTATACTACTTTGAACTTTAAAATTGATAAATAAAAAAGAATAATTTTTTATTTCTAAAAAACAGCATATAAAAAGGGACATTTTATTTTCCAAAAATGACATAAAATGGAACAATGAGTATTAATTGCATGATAACTACTTTAAATGTCACAAATTTTCAGCTTAAATGTCACAATAGTGCCTTTAACTTAATCAATCTAAATTTCCTAAGCAATGCTTGCATCCACGGATGATAATACAGTCACAAAGGGAAAAGAAACCATCAATGTGAAAGCAAATTTATCCAAAAGAGAACATTGTTCATATACACTAGAGTTCTCATAAATTCAAAAGATTTGGTTATTCTAAAATGAATTCTCACTAAAGAGACAATTTTAATTAAGATCACATCTACATGTATAAAAAATTAATTTGTTGATTTATTCCCTTAATATTATCACCAATGTTTGAGATGATTTTTCTTATCTAATAGTAATAAAAAAAATTTAATATGACTCATTTTGATTTTAGTCTTTTTTGTAAATTTTTATTTATTTATACCTTTGTAAATTATAAAAAAAATTTAAAAAGGCTAATTTTTAAATAATAAACAACGTTTGACATGGCTAATTTTTACTGAATTCATAATGACTGTGTAAAAGACTGATTGAGAAATATTTAAAATTAAAAATAGTTTTATTAGCTCATTTAATCATATTACTTAAAAACCTAAAACTAACTAGTTAATCAATAAATTAATTAAATAATAGAAAACCCAATAATGTTCTTCTTCAACCCTAAATTTCTTTCTCTTCAATCCATAAATTCCCATATCTGAATCAAACTCTAAAAAATTTGGTATCTAATTTTTTCTCTGTTTTTGGCACCACACCCACAATCAAATTACATAGATTATTAAAAGAGAGAAGAATATAAAGGAAAGAAGCTTACTTCCTCCTACAAATGTGTCCCAAATTTATGTTTTAAATTTCCAGTAAACAATAATAAATAAAAAATTAATCCATACATGGAAGAGATCATCATGTATAATTCAGTGATCTTTATGAAAGACCCATTATCTCAACAAATTAGAGAGATTTCATTGGAGGAAGTTGGTTGTAATTTTTTGAGTGTTTTACCTCAATATTATTCTTCTCTAAATAATAATTCTATCACCCTATAAAGTTCATCTAATTTCATATTTATATACATGTTTGGAAGTAGTTTTGTATCTGTGTCACATTAAACGATACCTAGCTACAATAGATTTACAATGAATTAATTAAACCTTACATGGACTAACCTAAGACAATAGTACTAATATAGCACCAAATTGTCCCTTCTATGTCGAAAGGGAAATGCATTTAAATTTAAATGATTCTAGTAGATGCAACTCTATATAACCTTTTTAGTAAAAAAAAAACTCTATGTAATTTTTTCATTAAAGTGATTTTTTTAAAGCTAAAAATAGATTAAATAAAAAGAAAAAAACAAGAAAAACCATTGAAGTGATCAAATCAAATTCTACAAAATCAAATTTACATCCACTCAAAACACTAAAGTAGTTAGTTCTATTAGTCGAATGTCACCATACAAAGGTTTACTTTCCAATGGATTTATTCTAGATGCCTATGGAATTCATTTCCATTTACATGCAAATCTCGCACAATAGGGAAACTTATTTTTCTCCCATTATTATACTTAAACCAACGAATATAATTTGATTGGAGTTATTAATACACACTTCATTTAAGTAGCATTAGCTAAATATGAACTCGGACAAAGAAAGTTCAACCGAGTTATTAGGATAAAATTTTACTAACTTTTATGCCTTCTTTGCGAGGAAAATGCATTGAAAAACAAAATAGAAGGAATAAAGAGATTTAAAAGGAGAGGAGTATGAATGATTTATTTTCATTCATAATACAAAATCTCCTTAATTTTGGAAAGATTCAAAAATTATATTGGAGGAGAATTTTAGAGGGATCTGATTGTCTTTGGGTCGGAGTTCCACACATTCATGCGGTCGGACATCGACAACTATTTGATTAAAGATCGGACGATTTAGGTTTAATATCGATATTTTAAAATATAAAATTAAAATTAAAGTTTGCAATTTTTGAATCGTTTCATCAAAATCACTATTTTCTCACACTCACAATATTTTCTCTAAAGGTCAACTTTAAAATGACCAATTGATATCACATCTCTTGGGTTTATTATTTCATACTCTATAGATAAATAATTTTATAGGTCGAATTTCATAATTTGGTAAGTATTGGATTTAGCAACACTAACTAACATAAATACATGCAAACATTAACCCCCTAAGAATGTGGTTAGTTGTGAATAGAAAGTATTAAGAGAGAAATTGGCAAGAAAATAAAAAATTAGTAAAGGTATGAGTGAAAAGTTAGTAAGAAAGGTGTATTTCTCATTTAAAATGACTTATTTTATGTATTATTTAAAATATTTAAAATTAAAATAAAAAATTTAAAATATTTATTTAAAATATTTAAAATTTATTTATTTTATCTAACAATAATTTAAAATTTTACTTATTTTTAATATTTTAATATATAAATAAGATAAATAATAAAATTAACTACAACAATAATAACATGAAATTATTTTATTGAAATAACAAATATCACGTTATTGATAAAAGTGTCATAAGATGAAACTAAAAAAAATATAAAAATTCACTAATATGACAAAAAAACTGATTATTGAAATAGGAACTAAAAGTTTTTTTAACAAAATAGAGGGATAAAAATGTTTGAATATTATTTAAAAAAGAAAGAAAAAAAATATTTAACCCTTATTTTGTATTGTTATAGAGAGTAGCGAGAAGAAAACAGGATTGAAAGTGTTCTGAGAAATTGCGATCATGGCTGCTGAATCTCCCACTTCTGCTCGTAAAGGTTAGTGCTCTTTCAACAATCACCCTAAATTTTCTTTTCACCTTTTCGAATTGAGTTAGTTTTTTTTTTTTTTGTGACAGTCGTTGTTCATCTCAGAGCCACCGGTGATGCTCCTATTCTCAAACAATCCAAATTCAAGGTATTCCTTTTCCACTTTTCTCTTTAATGGCTACTTTTGATTTCTTCAAATTTCTCATTAAAAATCGTTAATTCAAGCTTCCCCTTTATCTGTTTGAAATTTAAGCTTCTGGGTGTGAAGATGGTGCTTAAATCTTAATTGATTATACGTGTTTCAATAAAGTAGGTGTGCAAATTAATTAATTTTTTCATATAAAACAAGGTTGCCCTTTTGTCCTTTTATCTTAATTTGATGATGATTATACATTTTATTTGAGCTTGCATTTAATTTTTTTTTTTTTATTAAATTACATTTAAACTTTTGAAGACATAAGTGAACATATTCTCTTATTGAAATATAATACTTTTTGGTCCTATATATAAGAGAAAGTTGGGTCAACAACACTCGGTGTATTTGATCTTGCCTTTACTCGCGTTAGCCTAACTCTATAGGGTGTAGCTTCAAGTTCAACATGAGTATTTACCGGTGAAATTAGGATTTCTGAATACATGGTAAATGTTGTAGGATTAACTTTGAGAAATTCGATGAGGTATAGGTGAATTTGTGACCATGATGATTACTTTCTCTCTTCTTTTAGGTGAGAAGGCTGTAACTGAATGGCATTGCAATTTGTTTTGTGGATTATAATTTCTGGTTCTTTTGAGTTTTTTAGTTTGTCAATGGTATTTTTCGAGGATTGTAGACGAGGATTACCTAGTTTTGTAAAGTGAATTGATACTGTTCATAGTAATAGTATTATAATTTATTGCCTAAAATGGGGGTTAGGTCTCGGAGTTTTAGGTTTTATCGGTTCTTCATGCTAGCTTTTGCTGGAATTGGTTTGTTTGGCAAACAAAATGAGCCATGCCTCTGCTTAATGTGGTTGCTTAAATAGATAAATAGAATCATGTTGAACAAATTAAGCATATGAAATATCAATATACGGCCTTCGATCAATGTTGTTGTATATGAATATTTCTTCTGTTAATTGCCAATCCTATTCATACTTAGTTCCTGTGCTGTCTACCTTAGGAATGATATGAAATTTTTTCTCAACTACTTGCTACCCATTGCTTTGTTTATACACTTTTACCTCATATGAACTTCAGTATTATGATGAATAAATTTTAGGTTGAGCTAGCTAGCTATGCCAAATGTGAAAGAATGATAGAACCTCATTTTAGGTGGCAGAGAATTTGTGGAGGGTAGTCCAATAATTAGTGGTTTAGGGAGTCTAACAAAAACTTAAGGCCAAACTTCTAAGAAAGAATTATGTTTTACTGTTTTTTTTTATTACAAAAAATGATATCGATTCATTTAAATTGATAAAATACATTGGTCGAGAACAAATTCAAAGTTGGTAAAATAAAAAAGGATGGATATGCGAACAAATTCACAATATCCAGGTTAATAGCTCAAAACGACAAATGCCTACAAATATGAAAAAATTAAAGTGCTTGCATTATCTATGTCTCTAGATTTGTAACATTGACGACACTAAAATCATTAATTGAGTTTGCAATGGATCGAAACTAATTTGTCAATTTGATCCAAATGAACACTGCCCCATAACATGAAATCAAACAACGCCACACCAAGATGACGAACAAAAACAACTCACGCTCAGACGATGAAATCACAAACAAATTACGAAAGTGAAACTAAATCTACGTAGAAACCACTTATTTAGATAAAAAAATAGAAGGAAGAAAAACAATTTAGAGGGGTGATTCTAGACCAAAAATGGCCCTAAACCACCCCTTCAATGTATGAAGAGGAGAAGTGTTTAGACCTAGAATAGGGGTGACGCTCAGACCTAGAGGGAGGAGGAGAGGTTACTTCATTTTGGTCTTATGGTCTTGTTCGATTCGTGCAACCAACCCTAAGTAGTAAGAACTAAGAAAAGACTTTTGTTGTATTGTATAGTTAACTTTGCCGATTTATAATGAAACAGACAATTAAAACAATACTCCACTTGGTGGGTTTGGCAGCTACTTACTTGAATCAATAGCTGCCATTGGTTCTATCAAAATTGTTAGAGCAAGAGACATTTATATAGTTTATCCTAAAGTTTCTGACATTTTCCTTTTCCCTTTTAACCCAGACCGCGTTTCATTTTATTTTAATCTCTTAATTGAGATTATGCACTAATTTTAATGTTCAAAATGGAGAAAGAAGGGTGCAGACTTTCTGTACTCGATGCTAGTATGAAAGTGCCGGTTAGGGATGCATGAATGAAAAACTCAAAAAGTTAAAAACTGAAGTCTGAAAGTCATTATATTGAGGCTAAACTTTGTTGAGCCTAATTCTATGATGATGAGTACTCTTAATTTTGAAGGGTAAAACAACTCTATACATATATATTTGACATTGCAGATAGCAGGAACTGATAAATTTGCCAAAGTGATAGACTTTCTTCGCAGACAACTTCACAGGGACACATTGGTAAACAATCACTGTGTAACTCTACCACCATCTGGTTCTTTAAAGGCTCTGCATGCTCAATTTTTATTTTCTGGTTTTTGCAGTTTGTATATGTCAACAGTGCTTTTTCCCCAAATCCTGACGAACTGGTCATTGATTTGTATAATGTAAGAAATTACTGGATTCCTTTTTCCATCATTTTCAATATCTTTGTCGAATGTAAATAATGCATATTTTTTTATTCTGGTTCTGCAGTTACTAATGTTTCATGTCGTCATATGACATGATGTAAATGATGCATATTTCTAGAGTAGTATGGTAGTTGTTGAGGCTCCTGAGAGCTGCCGGCTGCACTCTACGAGGCTTTACTCAGCCTTTTCTGGTCAGTCCCTGTGTAAGTAGCCTTTTTCGAGCCACCGACAACCAGCTCTTATACCAATTGATTAGTATCCAAGCAATTGCGAAACCCTCCATTAAAAGATAGCAGCCAAAAAAAAAGAACTAAACCGTGTAAATACTCTCTACTGAACATGTCACACTTCTTGATATGGGACTTAGGCACCCCATAATATCCTAGTCCCTATCATCATGCTTCAGCAGATTTATTATTTCATGTAAATGGTAGAATCTAATTATTACTAAGTGCATATAATTGCAACATGTTAAGTAGTATTACTCAAGCATTTTCATATCACTTCTAGTTTGAGCTCATAATTTTCTTCGTGGTTGTCTCATTTCACTTGACTTTGTTGTTCAACCGCCGTTGGAGTTGGTACTTCGACCATAGCACCAAAAATCTCTAATTGGGCATCTAACCGACCACTGTCCCTGTTTGTCTATTCACTCACCCTGATCTAGCATGAAAGCTTACTGGTTTATGTAAGCCATGTGTCATGCTCGTCAAGCCATCTCGTATGTGACAAGCTTGATGATGCGCATCCGGATTACAGAAACAATAAATGGAAGGCAAACAGATCAATAATGAAAATAAAGTAGTGTATTATTTCTAAAAGTGAAATATAATTGCAAAAGGATGAAAATCCTAATGCCCAAAGAGCCAAGCTCCTACAGAGAACAATATTCGGTCCATAACTAACACAGATTATTTTCCAAAAGATACCTTTTCACTCTCATGTTACTATCAATAATATTACCCCATTGTCGTACTCAAATTTCATAGTTTAGTATTTCTCTTCTCAGTATTTTTTCTAAAAATCATAACTTTCAATAATTATATTATAATCATTAGCTCATCGGAAATGCTTCTGAAAATTCATCATTTCTTGTAGATGGTAGAATGTTATCATTTCTCAATGTGCATATAATCTCAACATGCTAAGTAATTTTACTCAAGCATTTTCAGATCACTATCAGTCTAAACTTACCATTTTAAGTGCAGTCATGATTCTGATTACTGTGTAGGTAGTTATATATGCAGTTATTTATTGCGCGTTCTTATGTTATTTCTCTTGTGAACCACTTTGATTTTTCAGAATTTTGGTTTTGATGGAAAGCTGGTTGTCAACTACGCTTGTTCTATGGCATGGGGCTAACACTAAATCATGTTTGCTGATTCATATACATGTTGCAATTTCAAAATGTGAATAGATATTGTTTTGCTTTACTTGTTGCTGTACATTTCAGCCGAAACTCAGGGCTTCAATTGCATACAAGCAAAGTACACTCTTGAAGATTCTGACAAAGTAGAAATGGAACAAAACTAACAAGCGACTGTGCATAATTTGTTGATTTGAAATGCTTTTATTTTAGGCGTGTCTTTACATATAGGAGTCACATTTTTAGTTTTGATTCATGTCAATATACTTATGGATGACGGTGGTTTAGAGACTAGTACTAGTATGCTTGTTGAAGTGATACAAGATCAGCTATCCATTCTTTAATCAATAATTTTATTGCAAAAGTAGTCAATAATTTTATTTTATTTTGCAAAAGTAGCATTATAATGATAATAATTCCATACTAGTGTACTCAAGAACAATTAAATTAATCTGTTTCTTTTTTAATAATTACAATTAGATTAGTGGTGAGTCAATTAATTATCTAATGTAATGTAATATGTTAAAGCTATACTGTTGCTATTTTATTTAAAAAATAATAATTTAATATTTTAAGTTCAAAGAAGAGGTGTTATTAATTCTGAAAACCTTTTGTTAATGTGTCTATGAATGAATACTCTGTCAGTGAAAAGTATGTGTTTCATTGCCGGTCAACATAGCTGACGAGTGAGTGTCTGCAATATGCATGGGCACGCTGCGGAGTTTTCAAGGTTTGCCATCTTAAATTCTCCTTCTTAAATTCTCAAAAACTAATTAATGATAAATAAATTCCTATATAAGTGAATATGAAAACTTAAAATTCAGGTGTTATTATTATTGTTTTGAAAGATCTACTGTGCTATTATATTATCAAGTTCTTAGATTAAAATTGATTTTATTTTTAAAATTATTTTTAATATTAAGTTAGGACATATAATTTCAGTTTTAAAACTGATTTGTACATTTAAATTTTATTCCTTTAACTTTAAATTTTTTTCAAAAAAAAAATTCAACATTTTCAACCACCAATGTTATGGAAATGTATAGTTGTAGTTGTACTTGCACTGTTCAAAGTGAATCTGGACCAACTGCCACTGCTCTAACCTCTAGATATTCATACAATACAACTATGATGCTAATCTAATAATATAATGATTTGAATTCAAATATAAGATATTGCGGTGTAAATATTAAGTGTTGTGTTATTAATCTTTTACTCCAAAAAATATATATTTTGCCGTAATTATTGAAGAAGATAAATAAGTTTTAACTTAAATTTATAAATGTAAGATATTTTTATGATTACCAGTAAATTTGAATTTAAATTATATGATATAGTAAATTAGTGAATTATCCATACGACACATTCAAGTTAGATTTAAATTCATCTGTGTGATATTTATATCATTAAATTTTTTTTACTTAAATAAAAAGTTTCACATTTTAATATTTTGAAAACTAAACTTATAAAATCTTAAATAAATTTAATATTGTGTTAATAAATATTAAATCAATTGATTTTATTATCAAAATATAAATATGAATCAGACTATTTAAAATTACAAAAACAACATAAAAGAGTTTAATCTTGTATTAAATTACAATAGTTTAGAGATAAATTTATCAAAACAAACAAATAATTAAAATTTAAAATATATGTGAATTTATTGAAAATTGAAAATATTGAAAATTGATGGATTTATTGATAGAAAAATATCCTGTTAAACTTATTGATGTAAATTTTACATTCAAAAACTGTCAACTGAGAAACATGTGAAAGATGGTTGATTTATTCTCAAGATTTAGATAAAACATCTTGTTTTGTTGCAAATTATGTAATGTTTTTCTTATTATAAGTACATGAGAAATATTAGTTATAAATTGATAAATCATGAGATAAGTAATGAGCATATTGCTAACATGAGTTTTTAGAGTGATACAACATATATACACCATATTTTCTTGTTCAACTAAAAAATGGAAATAGTTGAAATGTGTTATTTCATTTTTTTTGAATAATATAAGCAAAATGAAAATGCGATCATTTCTATCAAAGAAATTTATATAATTATTAAATAAAATATTAATTTATTTATTAAATTTGAAAAGATCCCATATGATGGTTTCATTTTATATTGCATTTTATATTTTATAACGTGTTGAATCCACCCTAATTTGGTTGCATCAATATAACAAAAATGAGTTTTAATTCAAGTTAATAATTTTTAAGCGATGGTAACATTACCAATATTGATTTTTTAATTTTAAGAATTTTGAAGAGTAATATTATGTCAAAGCTGCATATAATTGCTTGGGTTTGGAGTAGTGCATTCCTGATTTTCCATCTTGTGTGTTTTCTAAGAACAATCTAGTTCCTTTCAAAGTGGCTTTATTCTCTTGGAGGTTTATGGCTAATCATCTTTCTACAAAGTATAACTTACAACTCGGAGTGTTTTAAATAACAATCATGCTGTGTGAAAAGAAGGAAACTACACATCATTTATTTTTTCATTGTCAATTTTATGCAAATGTGTGCTCATCATATATTTTGTGCTGGTTGGGGTTCAAATTGCTATGCACCATTGTACCATCCCTCATGCTCAACAATTTCAGAGTTTTTTTTTCTCTAAGAAGAAATCAAGGCAACATGTGCATTTATTTGATTGATCTGCATGTGTGTGGATAATTTGAAAATAACACAATTAACGAATTTTTAAATAAAAGAAATATAGTGTGATTCAATTAGTCATGAATTAAAGCTAAATCCAAATATTTCTTTTGACTTGACTCAATGTAGAACAACCCAAAAATTTGTTTAAAATTGATTCATCTTAGCTGCCAAATTTGGGTGCCTTGCTTTTTCTTCGAATAGTTCTTTTCGTTTTAATATATATATATATATATATATATATATATATATATATATATATATTATATTGGCTTTTGCAAGAAAACAATGATGAAATAAAACAAAATAAAGAGATTGAAATTGCATTTAACTTTAAATTATTGTACATATATAGTTATTTTTTGTGTGCATATCGACTATCATTCACGTATAATTATAAATGTTATAAAATAACAGAAACTAATCATCTGAATTAAATACAAAAAGTAATAAGCGATAATAATTTTTAGATTATTATTTTCATGATTAGGTTCGAATTCAAGATATTTAATAAACTTTAAACTTTTTAAAGTTTAAAAATACATTTTAAATATAAAATTATTTTCTTTAAATAAATATTTATTAATACTTTCTAAAAGGAGAATAAAAATATATTTATTAATATAACATAACAAATATATAATTTTTTTGCAAAATAAATAATTTTTTGATTTTTTATTTAAATACCCTTATTTTTTAAAAAGTAACTAAAATAACTCACTTTAAAAAAAATATATCAAAATGTCTTACTTTTTTCACCTCCGAAAATTGTATTTCGGAAATACAATCTTTTACTACAACAAAAGATTATTTTTTCAGTTAGTCGCAAAATAAATTATTTTAATTATTTAAAAAAAAAGAGTATTTAAATAAATAAATAAAACCTAATTTTTGTGTGTGTACTGGAATATATAAATTGTCTAGTCTATAATCTATAGATCAGCTGCACACTAATCAATTGGCTTCTGTAGGGGTTGAAGTTCACAACATCCACTATTCCACAAAACCACTGTACATCCTTACATTCTCAAACCCTGACCGTTGATCAAATCACACTACCAATCAAACTAGATCCAACAGTCTACAAAAAGCTGTGCAACATAACACCAACGTCTACTTGATCATAGCTAAAGAAATTTTTGGCATCTATTCTCTCTCTTGAAATTGAATAGATTATATTATAAAAAAATATCAGTAAATTAATTTTATAATTATCATAAATAAAAATACAAAAATAATTTTATATTAATAGTAGATATTCATTAATATCTTTTATATTATATAGTATTTTTTTGTTATTAGACTGCTACTACATGCCGTGGCCTCTTCTGCAGAAATCTGAGAAAGAAATGAAAGAGCTGGCACAAAACCCAACACTCTCATTTCAGAATATAACACGACACAAACTTTGTCTAAACCTCTTCAACAAAAAATCAAAAAAAAAAAAAAAATATAAAAATATTTTATTTATTATATTATATATATACACACATATCCATTCACACTCATTTCGCAATCCTAGCCTAGAAGAGACCCACGATATATCAAACTCATATGATTATGATGACTATGATATATTCAAATTAAGATACCTCGAGAGAAATGGAAAAAAATTTCAATTTTCAACCCCATCACAATTCAACTATTCTTAGCTTTGAAGTTTGAGCTCAAAACTCAACATTCCAAACTTGCATAGAGATAAAAATCTAATCTTTTAAGATAAAGAGAAAAACAAAAGATAGATTTTTGGTGAGGTGTAAAGAGTAAAAAAAAAAAAACTTTGCAACTCTGTTTTGTTCTTTTTTGTGTGTTAATATGAGTAACTGGTTGGGTTTTTCTCTTACTCCACACTTGAGGATTGATGAAGAATTTGGAAGAGAAAATCAAGAACATATAGGAGAAGGTGAAGAAAGAGGAAGCTATGTTGTTCCTCCTTCTTCTCATCATCATCATCATCATCACTTTTCTGTTATGCCTTTGCGTTCTGATGGCTCACTTTGTGTTTCTGATTCCTTTAGACACTCTGTTACACCTCAAGGTATCATTGCATGCCATCATATTTAATAACTATATAGTATTTATTTATTTATTTGGGTTTATTCATTTTTTTCATAAACTTGTATATTTCATCTTTTGAAATAGTTTTTTGTTTTTGTTTTAAGTTATTAGTCCTCAAAAGGGTGTTTTATTTACTTATTTTGCTCTAAACTATTTGCATGTTGCTAAAAATACTTTCTTTTTATGCTCTTTCCTTTGATTCTTGCCTAAAGTTTGAAACTTTGCTATGAAAATTTTAAAAAAAAAATAGTACTTTTTCTATGGGTTTTTTTTGTTTTGGTTTATAATGTTTTAGAGCAATAAAATTTGTATATGATTTTTTTATTTTGATTTTGTGGTGGCAGAATGGAGATATGATAATGCAATAACTGGTGGAAATTCAAATGAAGAAGGACCAAAACTTGAAGATTTTTTGGGATGTTACTCAAACACTTCACTAGCTGAAACAAAAGTCTTTTGTTCACAACATGACCAAAACCAAAATAGTACTAATTCTAAAATCAATGTTAATGTGGCACCAAGTTTTTGCACTAATAATAACAACACAGAAATTGAAACTAGGGAGAATCTCACAAACCAATCTTCATTGATTCACTCTTTCCATGCATATAATGATAACAACAGCAATAATCAACATGCCTTAATCTCAAATAATAATAGCATGTACAAGTCTTGGATGGTTCAATCTCAATTTTCTGATGGGAAAAATTGTAATGAGGCAAATGGGTCATGTAATTTTCAATCACTTAACTTGACTATGAGTCCAAGTGTGCAAAATGGGGTTGTTGGTGTTGGTGCAATTTCTAATATTCAGGTGAATGAAGATCCTAGGAAAAGGTCTTTGTCAAAATCTAATGCTAGAGAACCTGTCCCTCGAAAATCTATTGATACTTTTGGGCAGAGAACTTCTCAATACCGTGGGGTTACTAGGTATGATTAATTCATTCATTGATCTTTGTTTCAAAATATTTATTTTTGTTTATTGTGTAGTTTCATCCAAGGTTCTAAATGTGTTCGTCTTGATATATATTTGATATTGTGGAGAGTCACAGTTGTTAATATTTTATATTGTGTAAAATTAATCTATATTTTTTTGGTTTTAACTCACCAATTCTTGTGAGAAAGAGACCCTATGGAGTTTGATTTGGTGTTAAGCAATGTTTGATTAAAGATTATTTCTGTTAGAATATTCTCATGAATAATTCATATTTTTACTGAAGTTCGTTAACTACTTAAGCCGTATGACTTAGTTATCTATATTTTTTTCTTCGTATTAATTTTTGTTGAATTTTGAGTTTTTTATTTGTTTATTTTTGGGATTTATGGATTTGTTTAGGCATAGATGGACTGGGAGATATGAGGCCCATTTGTGGGATAATAGCTGCAGAAAAGAAGGGCAAACTAGGAAAGGAAGACAAGGTGAGAGAAACATACCTATTGAATTTTTATTTTTTATTCTTTAGTTTATGTTGTCATTGATTAAGGAAGCAAGTTTTAGGACTATTTTCAAGAACCAAATTAGTCCTTTGACATATTTTCTATTTTCAATCTTTTTCTTTTCTTTCCTCTCTTGTTTTGAAAGAGAATATACTAACAGTCTGTTTCATGCACTTGTTGGATTCTTCTCCTTTCATGGATTCTTCAAATCTTTCTCAGTTTACCTTGGTAAGTAACACTCTTACATATGCATTTGTACTCTCTCTTTACTTCTTTACCAACCATGTTTTAGATATACATTACTCAATATGAAGCATTGATATGTGTGCTTGGTTTCTCAAAATCATTTATGACTTTTGGTAAACAACAAAAATTTAATTTAGATGCAATGTAATTACTCCGAAATGAAATATAAGCAAAAAAATGTATTTGAAAAGTTGATGTCTCTTATTTTAATTTAAAACTAGATACATCAACTTTTTAATTATTATTTTTGTTTATATTTCATTTCATAGATTGTAATTGCCAATTTTTTATATCGTCCATTAATCACAACTTTTGAAAATGGTTTCAAAAAGTTCAAATTTTAATTAAAGTTGAATATTTTAAATGATCATATCATTAACATATATAATTTTTTTACACTTATAACTCGTGACAATAAAATTTATAACGTGTTTCTATTATTATTAGGTGGTTATGATAAAGAAGAAAAAGCAGCAAAGGCTTATGACTTAGCTGCACTGAAGTATTGGGGTCCAACAACTCACATAAATTTCCCTGTAAGGTTTCTGAGACTTGCAAAGTTCTCTACTTTGGAAAAAAAGACTTACTAATTCAGTAGACTTAAAACAGTACAATATAATAGAAAGAACAAAAAAAAAATTAAATTATTTAGTAAAGTCAAATATTTATTGTATATTTAATGTATGCAGCTTGAAGTTGAAATATAACATATAGTTAGTAACTGTGATCACACTATGTATCTACTTCTTTCTTAAATGCTCAGTTAAGCACTTATGAAAAGGAACTTGAAGAAATGAAGAACATGACAAGGCAAGAATTTGTGGCCAATTTAAGAAGGTAGTACCATTAAATTTTTCCATTTAATCTTTGTGTGAATTATTTTTCCTATCTTTTATTCAATGAGGAATGAATTGTCCTTTTTGCTTCCCTATGACAGGAAGAGCAGTGGATTTTCAAGAGGTGCATCTGTGTATAGAGGTGTGACAAGGTATGGCCCTAAAGTGATGTGCTTTATCATTAATATTAATATTGGTAAAGTTTTTATATGAATTATTATTTGCTGCAATTTTCAGCTTTTTTTTTAATTAATTAACATGGAGAATTATTGGCTAACATTTATCATTTTCCTCTTGTCCCCTTTTCAGACACCATCAACATGGAAGGTGGCAGGCTAGGATTGGAAGGGTTGCAGGAAACAAGGACTTGTATCTTGGTACATTTAGTAAGTTTGCTACCATCCTTCACTATTGCCTTTGTTTCAAGCTTTCTTTTTTTCATTTATCTTTTCTATTTTCAATTATGTATTTCCTTCCTAAATGCATGCTAGTGTAAAATATAATCCATTTTTTTAGTTGTCAAGTTAGCATTTTGTCATTCATTAGGGTTTGAATCTCGGTTTTTTAACTTCTTCGATCTTTAGTTCAGACTAGTTGATCTAACCACTCCTGTGTCTCCATAATTTGTCTTTTCATGTATCTAGTTTTCATTTGAGTATCTTGATATTTTATCTAATAAAAATCTCCATTTGTTGATTTACATTCCATTAGGAGTAGTAAACGATCGTTTCGGTTTCTAAATGTATAAGGGGTTGTCACTATATCCCTGGATATTTACCAAACTAACTATCGAAAAAACATTTGAAGATCTAACTGACTAATGAAAGTCGCCTTTAGGTGTGTTTTTATAATTATGATACATTCTAGGATTATTGTGATAGCATCTCTAGCGATTATTTTGACAACGCCTCTCACGTTTAAGGAACAAAATGACTATTTAATCTTCTCTAGGCTTTCTAATTATCCCCATTTGTTGATTTACTATGCATGATAGTGTTGAATAAAATGTCTTTAATTTATGATATCATGTGTCTAGTTTTCATTTGAGTATCTCTAATTGGTGAACCATAACAATCCTATAGGCACACAAGAGGAGGCTGCAGAAGCATATGATATTGCAGCAATCAAATTCAGGGGAACAAGTGCTGTGACCAACTTTGACATAAGTAGGTATGATGTGAAGAGAATTTGCTCAAGCTCAACTCTTATTGCTGGAGATCTTGCGAAACGGTCACCTAAAGACTCGGCTCCTACAGCCGTTACCGAGGACTTCAATTCATGCAGAAGCTCATCGACACCTTCTCAGCCGCCTCCTATGACAATCACCGATGGCGAACAACATTCCGATGAATTGTCTAACATGGTGTGGAATTCAAACAGCGACGAGCAACATCACAACGAGTGCGGAAACACCAACATCACCGAATCGTCGCTGCAAGGTTCACCGAGCAACAAGAATGAAATGAATCCTCAAAGTCCTAAATGTGCTGTTGGAATTCCTAATGAATTTGGAGTGAGTGGAACAGATTATGGACATGGTTACTTCAACCTTCATGGACCAAAATTTGATGATGGAAATAATGAAAATGATCACATGAACAACAATAGGCTTGGAAATTTGGGTTTGGTTAATCAAGTTCCTATGTTTGCTTTGTGGAATGAATGAATGAAGGGAATGTTTGAGACACATTAAAAATATTATTAGCTTAGGAAAAACTAAGATATGATGTCAGAATATTATTATTGAATGAATTATTGTTGCTTGGTATATGTTAACTTTTTTTTTTCTGTTGAAGAAAAGTGATATGTCAGAAATGTTGCTCTCTATGTGTTGAGTAGGTAGGGTACATATACTAATTAGACCAAGATTATCTACTTTGTGGAAATGAAAAATGTTGCATAAAACCAATCATAAGATTCGTACAAAACTTTGAAAATGAAAATTACTATATAGTATATGCTCTTTGGCCAGTAACACATTTTTCTTTTCATATAAAATTATCATTTGGCAAGTTGTCATAAGTACTTTTTCTTTGACTACAAAGATATTTTCATGCATGAATCTTTATAGAAAATTGGTTCAGTTTGTCATGCAAATTAAAAGAGGGTGATAAATTAATGGAATGTGGTGGGGAAATAAAATAGTGACATCTATGTCTTTTGGCATCAAGACAAATAAAAAAGACAAAGATGAGAAATTTCCCTACTTAGCATCATAATGTTACTTTCATGTTCTTAAGTACTTGTTTTAAAACAAGTAACAACCGTGTGAGAAAAAACATCCCTTAATTGATCTCCCATTTGTCGGACTTAATTTGATGTTTTATTCTCAAAATTACATTTATCACGCCAAGATTATCAAAATCATGTAGTTTTGTAAAAGTTATCACAAAGTAACATGCAATAAACCTATCAGATATTAAACGTGATTATATCGACTAAATATGGATGAATGTAGTTAATGTTATAGTTAATTAATACTTAATATATAGTGTGTGTTTAACTTTATGGTGACAAAAATTGATTTTTTTTAGTCAAATAGCCTAGTAGTGAGACTCACACACTTAACATGTGGAAGAGTGGACAATCTTCGATTCAAATGTCCTTGCAACTATCAATTGATTTCGAATGAATTGATTTTATAAAATTAATTAAGGTTAAAAGTGACTTGAATATTGTAGTCGTCGTGCGAAATTTGATGTTTAGCCGACTATCCAGGTGATCAGTTGATTAGTCGCTTGATTCGTCCTTTGCTCAGTTGATAAGATGATATCTAGACTAATTGGCACTTGAAACAATGATCACATTTTTTATCAAGCGATTACGTTAAGAAATAAACTATATTTCTAAGTTGTGGATTCCTAGACTATTGCAAATATTGTTGAAGGATAAACTACTATATAAGGTTGCATGAAAAATGAAGGAAAGCAAAAAATGTATCTGTAGACTTGTTTGATTGATTGTGTGGGTTGAATATAAGCTTTACAATGAGTATTTATAGACTTAAAATAACTAAGCAACATACACTAATATTGTTTGTCATGTTCTTTGCCACAAAACTACCATATTACATCATGTAATCATGACTAACACAAATAATATAGGTAACTACCCTGTAGGCTGAGTTACAGTCCAAAACTGTCTTGTAGGCTAAGTTATTTACTTCCATTTTAGCCAATAACGTCATTCATAACCCTATTATTAAGACAATAGGTCACCATGCACGTTCTTGACTTAGTTAGCTAATATCTTGCTTGTACAATTTAGTTGAGGGCATAATTGTACTTATACGTGTGACTGCTTGTGTTCTCCATATTACTATTTTTGAGGAATGTTTGACCATTTTGTTGTCATTTAAATGAAGTTTGGAATCAGTTTTATCTTCTTTTTTTCTTTCTCTTTTTCACACTCCTTTTATCATGCCACATATGTAGGAAAAGGGTTATAAGGCTTGTATGACTTTTTGAATTGGTCAAATCTATGTTGCAGTCTATTGAACTCTCATTAAACATAAGCACGACTATAATAAAACCCAATAATAACATCCAAATTCAATTAGACTTGGTAGCCATGTATGGCCATCAACCAACAAATGATTTATCTGTCAGTCGATTCTACATCAACTAATTCCAATGTTAGCTAATTGCGATGCAAATAATATGTAAATACTTCCATTAAAGCCTGTAACAACCTCCAAGTCCATTTAGACTTGGTAACCGCATTTAGCCGACAACGGATAGCTATCAAACGATTATGCATAAGTTGATTCCAACATCAGTTGAATGTGATGTAGTTGATAGTCAAGTCATTCCACTTCAGCCTAATGGAAAATATCCATTAAAATCCTGATATTCACATATTTTGACTAGGTGATTCGAATCAACTTACTTTGATTCGAATCACTTTGAATTAGAATTAGGTCGATTCGAATCACCTTATCAAAATTTCTTTCAATTGAAATTATGTTGATTTGAATCAATATACTAATGTGATTTGAATAAGACACACGTGTTTTAGTATTTTAGTGCATCAGATTTGTTTTCAGATTTCTCTACATATAAAAACCTTCATCATTCATTCATGAGCAAGGAACATTACTTTTTCTCTTTGAAATTAATTGATCACAAGATCCCTTTGAAATCTCTTATATTCTTTGATGTTAGTCATTAATGGTGAGAAAATTAGATTCGATTCTTTGTATGTGAGTGTTCAAGATAGTGAGGATTGAAAGTGTTTCAATTGTAAATTGTTGAAGGAAAATAATTGATTTCTTTTAACTTAGATTGAAAAATTTGGATTTTTAGGTTTCATGATCTTCAAGCTGTGAATGGGGCAAATTTCATCTAGATGGAAGGTTCAAGAATTGGATGCTTCAAGATTGAAGTGTTGTTTCAAGTCAAAGATCGAGACTAAATTTTGAAGGGTTTCAAAATTTGGAGGACTTTTTCAGATTCAACAAAAAAATATAAGACATTGGATTCAAAGTGTTTTAGATGCTCAATGAATTTCTGATTGTAACCAAATATACATTCGGATATATAAAAAGGGAAGAAATTCTCTCACACATTGTAAAAAACGAGGATGAAGGTGGCGGAAGTAGTAGATAAATCTAATGTCATTTTTCGATCTATTAATCTCTTTAATTTTTGTAACTGTTTTTAATACAATTTTATGAAAAATTTTCCGTTCTTAAGTGAATTTTCTCCATGTTTGATTCTTGAACCTTTTAATATAGAAATTTGATTTACAAAGGAGCAAAAATTTAAAATTTCTTTGTGTACATATCAATAGATATTGTGTTGTTTTTGTGTTAAATCTTGATTTGAAAAAAAAATTTACCTAGTCATTTTTAATTCTAAGGTAAAAATTATAACTTTGACATTGTGCAGAATTTTGATTAAGTTGTTTATTGAAATTACATTACTTTATTCTTAGTGACTCTGTTATTGTAAAATTAGTTTGTGATAGTTCTATCCAAAGCGTATACTAATTGTGTGTGATTGATTTGCTAACAAGTAAATAATTACCTAATTGAATCAATGTTCAATTAGTAAATGAAGTTTTTATTGTTTCGTTTTATCAAGTCTTTGTGTTTTACAATCAAGATTGTGATTTGTGCTAATTTGACTCCAACAGAGTTTAAATAAGCATTTGCAAACAATTTAAACTTTTTATTTTCCACTTACATATTAAATAATCTATCCACCCTCTCTAAATTACAGAAAATCATATAACCTAATACAAATTAGTACATTATATATTCAACCCTAATTAATCTTTAAATTTTAATTGAACCAACTCATTAGATAATAATTTGACTCTTGCGTATAGTAAGGTGCAACAGTAGGTAATAGAATATGCAAAACCAACACATCAAGTTATGCAAGAGAGGAAAATAGAGATCATTTTTGTATTGATCAAATGAGAAAGATAATTACAATAGTAGGTATAATGAAATTTATATATATAAATTAGAACAACTAGTTTCTAACTATTGTAATTAACATCTAACTAAAGTATTTAACTTGTAACTAATTTTACATCTCTAATATCCCCCA
Source organism: Cicer cuneatum (assembly GCA_037974295.1). NCBI lineage: Eukaryota > Viridiplantae > Streptophyta > Magnoliopsida > Fabales > Fabaceae > Cicer > Cicer cuneatum. Next base: position 69,543,162 of record JBBPBO010001985.1, on the reverse strand, counting down.
TAAACTAGAAGGTGTTAGCAACACTTCTAGCTTGGATGAATAATACAATATTGTAAAAAAAAAAAAAAATACAATAAGAAACGCTGAAATACATCGATTAAAGAATTTTGAAATGTCGGAATAAAACGGCTAAAAGATTTTTTGGAAAATTTATTCTTCGTTTGTAATAAGAGCAAGAAAGATTCTAATGCAATCTTGTTTTTTTAGTAGGTGTCGAATCAAGATGACATCTCCATGCAAGATCTTCTCTTACGTTTTTTTTAATAAAATCTCGTGTGGAACTCCTTGGTCGATTGGACTTCTAAATGAGAATCCAATTCTTGATTTTTTTAGAAACAAAAACAATTTTGCATTTTGTTGTTTTTGGTAAGTGTTGAATCTAGAATTTAGGTTTTCATGCAAGATCTTGTTTGCATTTTCTTTAATGTCAAATTAGCTAAAAAGAAAGAATTTTGACATCAAATATTGTTCGTGTTCTTGATAAATCTTGAGCAATGCACTTGACTCCATCTTTTCATATTTGCCGAAAGTTGTTAATGTTGATATCAAAGCAATGAAAAAGTCTTGAGTTTTTAAATAGTTTTGTTAGCAAACATTTTGCCTTTAATGCTCATTGTTTGATTGATTTTTTATTTTATTTTATTATCTTATGATGAATATTCTAACTTAAAATTTAAGAGAAAAAGAAAAAAAAATGAAAAATAACTAATTTTGAATGAAGAAAAAAAAATAACAAATTAGAAATAAATAGTAACACATAACTTGTAAGTAATTTACATAGTGCGCACTCACCCAAAAGATCTTGGCCTTGTCGTAGGAAAATGTCCCTTTTGACTTGAGAGTTGACAGTAAGGGAATGGATGAACGGGGAGGTGCCTTAAATTGCGTGCCTATTCTCTCTTTTTTTTGTTCTAATGCATGTTCTCATTTTACTAGAAGTCAACAAAAATAAACCACTGTATATGTTTTTCAGAAAATAAAATAAAGCTACATTACACACACTTTTGTTGTCTGAATTTACTTTTGAGTTTAACTTTGTTTCTTTAAATTTTGTTTTTTTCATTTTAGTTTTTTACAGGCTAAATAGTCTTTTAATTTAAGTTCAGTTAACGTTTTAGTCCTTTATTTATTTATTTTTTTTTCGATTTGATCTTTTATTTTAATTTTAAGTAACAATTTAATCCTTTATGTTTTAAAATGTCAACAATGTTATCCTTTTTTTTTTTACAAAAATTCAAAAAATTCATCAAAATTTTCAACCAAAACC
>JBBPBO010001985.1:69486120-69541393 GCA_037974295.1 Cicer cuneatum | reverse complement strand
AAAAAAAAAAAGATAAAGGACTAAAACGTTAACTGAAATTAAGTTAAGGGACCACGGTGTTATTTAACCTTCTTTATATTATAAATAACAGTTAATTTAGTCTCTTAAGTAGTTTTTATTTCATTTTAATTACATATAAATATTAAATATTTTAATTTAAGTTGCAAAAAATAAATATTTTGGTGCTTTAAATTACTATGTTAAAACAATTTTATAAAAGATCAAGATATATAATGTTTGTAACTTAAGTGATTAAAATATTTAATGTTTATTACTTAAGAGATTAAAATATAATGAAAATAACTTGCGAGAATAAAGTGTCTAATATTTGTAATTTAAGAGATCAAAATTAAACAAATCAGACTTAAAGGATCATAATGAAACCTAAAAATAAAAATTAAGAGATAAAAAATGTAATTTAACCTAAAATAAATTAAAACAAAATAAATAAATTATGAAAATCGCATTTGCTATTTTTTTTTATCTTAAAAGAGATGTTAAATTCTACCATAATTAATTCACACAACCGTGAGGTTCCGAATTTTAACTCGGAATAAGACATCAAATATAACAATATCGACATTAACCAGTTGAGTTAAGGTTAAAGACCGCATTTGCTAATTTACATTGATATTTAAAAATTATAGACAATTGGTGGTGGTGTTGAAAAGTAAAAATTAATTATCCTTGTTCTCATGACTAAAATGGGGTAATATGTGGTTAGCTTGGAAGGGTGGTCAACTATGAATTAGTAATTAAAAGGGAAAGTGATGCAAAACTCTAATAACCATTTATTATAGTATTTGTACATATAACTTTTAAATTTTGAGGAATATATTTATTTATTTTTTATCAAACTGATATCAATATAGTCATTGTCTCAACTATAAAAAATTAGGAAAATTGTTAATATATAATAACGACTATCATTAATCGTCATTAGAGTTTCAGATAACTTTTAAACATTGTTCTACAATGAGCTACTTTCGAATATGATCTTCTATATTATCCATGTTTTAAGTAATGTGGTCCTTCGTAAACCATTTATTAAAATATTCTACATTGGAATTTGTCTATGAAAATCTGAAAAATAAAAATATCAAATTTATTTTTAAAGTAACTATAAGTAATTAAACTTATTAAAAATTCGTACTTTAAAATGTTATAATATATTTTGTGGTGTGGATGTCTATCTTCATTGGTTTTGAAAAATTAAAATCTTCCTCATTGCTTTGTAGTTTATTAGGAAATTAGATTATCGATTCTAATTGAGTTGTGCAGTTATAATTCTCAATCATCCGATTTAGATTAACGATTGAGAATGTTTGATAAAGTAAAATTAATTGTGTGATCTAAATCGCTCAATTTGAAATCAACAGTTGAGATTAACTACTGCATAAAATTATGTGTTCACTATATGGAATCATGATCCAGTTTTTAGGTAATTAAGTTTGTTTTCTTAGTTAATACCATTTGTATGAGAAGAGGGTTCTCTCTTTTAATATCACAAGTTACATATTTCATAATACTACACTATGGTCTCACAATGGATGTCACAAGTTACAAAATTTAATAACTTAAAAAAAGATAAAATTTGTTTCATCAAACTACTTATCTTAACTATTTGTGTATTTTCCACTATCATTGATGCAAATTACAATAATATTTTGAAAGTTATATACATAGTAATTTCTACTGTTTTTCTCGACACACTTTATATGAATTACATTAATTTATACATGTTCTTTTTGTGTGTGGTGTGATTCACTGAGAGGGAGAGTATTCAAATAGTTTCTTTGGCCTTAAATACATGCAAAACTCAATAAAAAATTAATATATTTAGTCTAAAATTTAGGATAAATACATAAATTGTCTTTGATTCACTTTTGTTTATATTTAAAAGAGAAGGGTGTTGCCCCTTAAGTCTTAGCTCAAGTGATAAATGTCGATATTGTTAGGTTGAACATATTGTTTCGGATTCAAAGCGAAAATTCACAATTATGTGAGTTAATTATATATAGTAGTATTTACCATTTCTTCTAAAATAAATAAAATAGAGAGAAATGTGTGAGTAAAAAAAAAAAAAAGATAAAAAAGAGTGTAAATTTAAAGTAAAAAGAAAAAATATTCAAAAAATTTAATGGTAAAGATTTAAGTGTCATAAATAAATGGTTAGAAGTTCAAATTAGAAAAATTATAAAGGAATAAAAATTTATTATTAATTAAAGTCACGCTAATAAATATTTTTAAATCTTCTTAGAAGAGAATTGAATTCTTTCAGTCAAAAGATTACAAAACTAAATTTTTACCATTGAATTAGATAATAAATATAACTTATTTATCCAATCGATTTTTTTGAAAAATATCAATCATTAATAAATTACAATAGATATATCGAATATTCTCTCACTTTTTTATTTTTGATATAATTTTAATAATTTTTTAATTTTTATTTTATATTTATGATGATAAAAAAATATGTTAATAATTAATAAAAATAATTTAATAAAATAAATATTATTTTTATTTTATTATTGTGTTTTTTAATATGAAAAAATATATATTTAAAATTATTGGAGCATAATATATTTAAAAGAAGCCGGTTCATTTTTAATTATTGACCAAAAAGAAATACTTTTAAATCCTTATTATAGGTTGAATGAATGCAAAAGGGGACAAACAAAATTTATCACTGCAACAAAATTTGTACGTATTGAAGGGGGGCCCTTTGGGGGTTTGCTACAGAGAGAAAATTTAGTGAGAGATTTTGTTCAGAAGAGAAAAATATGCATATAGTGGCAGAGAGGGCCATGAGACGCAAGAGACACAGAAAAAGACACAACATGTATAGGACAAGATGCTTAAAACATCCAGAGACATTTCTCCATCATTACTACCCTATTTCCAACCTATAGTACATGTTTATGATGCAATCGCCAAATCTAAATAGATACAATACATACCTTAGAAATATTCAATGTTAATGTGTAGTACGGTATATATTAATCAATTTCGTATTTATTCTTTTAAAGTGATAAATTAATAAAAAATTAAAAGTTAATAATATAAATATTTTTTATTAATTATGTATGTGTATATAATATTAATTATTATTTAATTTATTTTTTAAAATGAATTGACCATTTTAAAAGAACTCAATCCATCTCAAATATATAGTTATGTGAAATAATTAAATAACAAATGTTTTCATAGAAGTGTAGATTCAATTTAATTTGGGGTGAATTATTTGTAGAATATTAAAAATAGTTTTAATATATTAATGTATTTTTAAATTTTAATTTGATACTATCTTAAGATAATTAATTTTTCTCTGGTAAGCAAACAGATCCTGATAAGGTTAAATAAAAAATTCCTACAGTGAATAAATTGTATTTTGTTATAAAAAAGTTAAAATAAATATTCTTTATATTATAATAGATTTTATTTATTGCATTTAAATCAAAATAAATTAGTTAATACTTAAGTAAAAAAAGTTAATTAAAAATATATCAATGCACCTATAATTCACGAGACCCATTTTTTAAATTCTTAAAGGTTTATCATTAGAGTAAACATGGATGATGCTTAAAAGTGAGGTTTAAACAAATGCACCATTAGACATGTTTTAACTTTTTTTTTGAACTATTGAGTAGGGAGATGCTTGAATTATTCAACAACAAAAAAGTATATAAATGTTTATAAACGTAATTAAGTGAGTAAATACTTAAAAATAATTTTATAGGATTATATCAATGTCGTATCTACGACATTCCAAAATGATTTATGAAATTTTATAATAAATACTTAAACAACGTTAAGTTGAGTAATAGAGTGAATTTGAAATCAAGTTAACATTGACATGTATATATATGCATTTAATAATATATAAACTAAATTAACATTTTAATTCTTTAAATATTGATAACATAGAAGACTAAATTGAATATTTCAAAGTTGTTGTACTTGAATAGCTTGTGCTTTTCTTTCCTTGAAGTCGTAGCAATTAAACTACAAGTTATATTTATGCTACAATTGATGGGTAGGTGGTACTAGTGCTATAATATGCATGGGATTAACTACATTGTGTAGGCAAGAATAGGATGAGAGCTGATTTCAGAGATTGCATGGGTTAGATGCTGGCGTGACAGTTTCAACATTTTCATATCATCTATATTATTTTTTAAATATATATATATATATATATATATATATATATATATATATATATATATATATATATATATATATATATATATATATATGTATATGTACTTCATTTTTGTGCCTTTGAAGAGTGTAATTTTGTTATGGGTGGAAGTGGAATAGACATGTCATTCTCTATAGTCTGCATGCATACAACAGCCTATGGTTTATGCTTCCTGCAATGCTACCTACCAATTGTAGAATCAACTCTTGTGATATTCGAGTTTAATCAAACCCTCTTTAGCTATTTCATTTCAAATCTAATCACAGATTGTTGGAAAAGATTGGTGGTGCTTATAGGGTCAACGTGGTATGTAGACCAGAATCAATAGTTTTTGCAAATATAAAATTGCTTTTATTATTTTATAATTTATTTATGAGTTTAATTCTGTTCATTAACTGGGTAAAATATTTTTTTAGTGTAATCAACAAGAATCCATTATTTTGCTAAGTAGACTTATTTTATCATCGTTTCTAAAAAATAATTATGATACACTTAAGTATTATTATATATTAGTTCTGCGAAGATAGTTTGATTGATAAATTAAAAAACCTTAAAATTTTATATATGAAATATTGAGTTTAATCACATAAAACTAATATAATCTAATAATTACTATCAATTATCTATAAAAAAAATTATTAGACATTAAAATAATATTAATTACAAACTTATATTTTTTTTAAAAATCAAAACGAAATATATTAACTAAATAAACACTGCACATAACACAGAAAAATACTATGTGCAAACATCAACCCTACAAAATTCTAAATTTTGAATTCAAAGTGGATTGTGAATAAATTTTGAATTCAAAGTGGATTGTGAATACTATGATTCACAATCACAAAACACTTATACATATCATATTTACAATCACACAACACTTATACATATCATATTTACAATCACATAATACTTATATAAATGATAGGTCGGAATACCATCTATGAATATTATAATTAAACCTTGATAAATTACATCTAAATTATAATTAAATTAAGTGTTAATTTTTTTCCAACAATTTCAATGATATTAATAGTCGACCCTATTAATTGCATTCAAAGAACAAATGTTGAACCGCACATACATAACCTATTATTAATAACATTGACCACTCTCTAATACAAGTTATCCCTCCTTTGCAATCTAGTGCCAAATAAACGCCGCACAAACAAATAAATATTCAACGATACGAACTTATTTCAAATGTTTAGCTTCTTGCTAAAAAAAATGGTGATACTTTAAAATTATTGTGTGTAATACTTATAAAGGAAAAAAAAACACAACGGAAACATTTGTGGCAGCCTAAGACAGTCACAATTAACCCAGTTACAAAATTTTGCAGTGGCCAAAACAACCACAAAGATTTTTTTTGTTACGATTTGTGAGGGTTTAGACCGCCACAAAGTATAAAGTTGATTAAATCCATAGTTTGTGGGGGCTAAGTCCGCACAAATTGTCCCTTATGTGAGGGCTTAGGCAGGCAAAAAGTGTCCAATTTGTGGCTGTTTTGGCCGCTATAAATGGGTAACTTTATTAAAAATAATAATTTTATAAAATTCGAAATTAATATTAAAAAAATGTTGTATATAAAAAATTAATATTAATATAATTGAAAATATAAAATTAAATGAAATAATATGTATAAAAATATAATTTTAATATTAATTAAATTATTAATACGAAACAAAATAAAACATTCCAAAATTAATAAATTATATCATACAAACCAAAGGACATTTGTGGAAAAGTTGGAGAAAAATATAAGTTGAGGAAAAATATTTGTAGATAGAAGATAGAGAGAAAATTTATAGACAAGGTAGAAATAAGAAATGAGAGTAAGAATGATACATATAAGGAGAAAATAGGGTATTTGTGGCGGCCACAAAACGCCAACGATACTATTGCTTTTGTGGCGGTCCATGCGGTCAAAAAGGGTTGCATTTGTGGCAGCCAATACTCTCACAAATTTGCAACAGTCATACTTTATGGTGTTCTAAGCCCTAACAATGCTCCAACATTTTTATTTTTGGAAGGTATATGCCGCCACAAAATCCTGTTGATATTTTCAATCAATCAAGTCTGTTGTGAGTGTATTGGCCACCACAAATTCAAATAAATTTTCCCTGCAACAGTTTTGTGATTGTTTTTGGCTGCCACAAATGTTACAATTAACCATAAAAATATTTTTGATTTGTGAGAGTTTTTTCAACCACAAATAACAACCAATTTGAATTTTAGTATTTATGAGGGCTTTTTGGCCAGTAATCTATAAAGGTTTTTTTCAGCTACAAAATCTTTTTAAGTTGGCCACAAACTAAGTGTTTTCTTGTAGTATAGATTCTTATGTCGTATCCTCTGATAACTAGATGAAGACAAATGAACAACAAGGTTTCGCTTCACTCTGTTTCTCTAAATTTGATACGCGAGCGACGCTGTATCTCGGTCTACTCTAGCAATGCAAGGAACGTTATGCTTCTGAGTTCTGATGAATGCAAATATGTTATAGTTTGTCTACCTCCGATAACTACAATCTACATCTGATTGTCTGCCTCTGATGAATGCAACAAACGCTTGTTCGTTTGCCACTGATAACTGTGACAAGCAAGTGATTGCCTCTGATAAATCACATCAATCGTCTGACTCTGAGTTACTATGTATCCTATGATGAAAGTCAATGCTATGATAGAAGCCAACGCTATGATGAAAGTCAACTCTCCAATGAAGACAATGCATTTGTGCATCCTTTGATGAACATTATGAATATGCTAGTTATCTGAAGATCTTAAGACATGCTCTGATCATCGTATCCTCCGTTTCCCAACTGTTTTAAATAGGATAAGCTAAATCAATTACAAGATCAATTTTGGAAAGTTTCTATGGAAAATCAATCTCAAAATATACGATACAAAGTTTCTTAAATTATGTTGATTTCTTGCAATCGGGACAACAATCACAACCCTAATCGTTCTCTATAAAAATGACGTGCATTCCTTAAAGGAAAAACAAGAAATGCATAAGCTATAAGCACATATGCACTCTTGTTCATCATCGTCAATCTTTTTCACTTTAGTGTTGAGAAAAGTTTTTGAAAAAACAAATTTGTAAAAGTCTATGTGAGAGCTAATTCAGAAAAGCCCAAAACCTTTTGTTTGTAACATAGCCCAGTAGTGACTTTTTTCCTTAACAGCTTGACTATACTAAGCTAGAAGATTGAGAAGATTAATTGAACACCGTCAATGTGACTAGTAGGTGTTCAAGTGTAAGTTTGATTCTGTGGTGATCTAGTGCATTAAATTCTTCAAGTTGAAGGGATTGAACGTAGATACTGTGTTGGTGGTGAACCAAAATAAAACGGTTGTGTCTCTTTGCTATATTTTCATTTACCTGCTCTGCTTTTTTACTTTAATATAGCCATACAAAAAAGTTTTTAAACAAAAAATACAGTTCAAACTTCCTCTTTCTTATGCTTTTCGTTCTACATATACTATAGAGTCATAGTTTGACTCCCTAATGCGAGCTATTGCGTGTCTTCTTTTTGGTTAAGATAACTACCTCTCTTCTTCTTTATTCATTAGAAATGAATGATTTATGATCATTTTTTGACTTAAAATTACTTCTCTGATTGTATTTTTTTAATTTTATTAGAGTAAGTGATTTCTACACATATTTAATTTATTTTTTTATAATGAAATTTATTGTTTCAACTCACTTTTACTAGAATATATCCAAAGATATATTACTCTAATTCAACTCATGATAAGAGGTGACAAATCACATTTAAAGTCATAAGATATAAATCATAATTTCAAGTTAAAATTAATTTTTAAAACAAAAATCAATTCTATTCGCAGATTTAAATATATCAAAATAAATTATACACCTTCAAAATTAATTTTTGCTCCCAACCATACATGCACTAAAATCAATTTTCCAAAATCTAATTCATTTTAAAATTAATTTTAATTATTCAGAATCAAACACATAGTTAGTTTTTCACGTTATATTTAATCTAATGAGTGTGCCTAACAAAAAAAAATCCAACCACTATATTAGATCAAATCATGAATAAAGGTGTGACCATATTATTATTATTATTATTATTATTATTATTATTATTATTATTATTATTATTATTATTATTATTATTAATAGATAGATATAGGGATATCCCCATTCCTCCAAATGGCCATCTGGGTGTCCTATAGCAAGCAGCTGAAGTTTAACCACTGCAAGCAATGTAGCCTCAACTTCCAAGGCATTGGCACTTATAATACCTCTTTTCTTCACTTCAGTGTCCTTAAACTCAAAACTTTCGCACTTTTCTAATAATATCTTTATTTTTTTATCCCCTTTTTGAAAATAAAAATTGACAATGTAGTAAAGCAAAAACGATGGGTCGTGGGAACAATAAACAATGAAGTCCACTTTTTTATCCACAATGAGACTAAAATCACTTTTTCTTTTGGCTCATGCATTCCACACACCTTTTTACCCTTCATTCATTTCATAGCATTGCTATGTCTCAACAATTCCAACATACCACCTTATGTCCCTACATTTATCTCAAAATTACTAAATTGCCATTAGGTGATCAATTACAATTTTACTAGTGAGTTGTGAATGGGACAAAACATTGATGAGGATAGGAGATGCCAATGCCATGCATAGGTTGGATAGACATAGGCATAAGAGCAAAGAAGTAGCATTAGGACAATTTTTGCTGACATTTTTGGCAAAAGTGACTGCGCGGTGATGCCGCTATTGAGCTGGATCCGCCCAACATGCTTCTTGCTCTCTTTGCTTACTTCTTTGCTCCACTATTTTTATAATATATATAATATAACAATTGACCCATTTTATTATTTCACATAAATTAATGAAGTGAATAAAGTAAAATCTATTAGTATTTTTATTAAACTATCTTTATCGAGTATTCTCTTCAGTTATATTTATAATAAAAAATGATTCAACAAAATTTAATTTATTTGATTTGAATTTAGATAATATACATCAATTTTTTTTGAGTCATTTTTACTTATTAATAGAAACAACGAGAGTATTAATGAATTTGTTATTAGTATTAACGTAAATTGTACGATAGAAAAAAAGTAGACAATTTTATATTAAAAATTAAAATAAGTCATTCATTTTAGAATAAATATTTTTTATAAATGATTCAATTATTTTTAGAGAAAAAGGAGTATATTAAAGAAAACACATCAATTTAAAATCAAGGAGATAACATCTCATTAAAGATTAATGATAGAATGTATAACTAATTAATACTTTAATAATAGAAATATAAGCTTGAACATAGCGGAAAGTCCCTTCATCTGTGTTAACTATAATTGTTATTTGATCTTCTACTATAACATCATCTTCCTTTCTAAAATGAAATAAAAAAATTTCATTGATCAAAAAATTTGTTTGATGCATTTTCAAAAGTATTTAAAAAAATGTTTAAATACATTTTTAATTCTATATTTTGTAAAAATTAAAATTTTAGTCTTTTTTTTTTATCAAAAGTTAGATTTTTTTGTCCCACACTTTATTTATTATTTTTTGGAATTTCCACCATCACCCCATTTTGGGGTTGTTTTTGTTGATGTGGTTTATTCATTATGGATGTGGTAGTGCTTATTTGTTGAATGAAATATCTACGTCATTAATGTTTTTATTCATTTATTATTAAAACAAAATCTACTTCCACCTGATTACGTTTGTGTTATTGGGAAGCCACTTTCTTATGAAGAATGGTTATCTAGCATAATTGTCCAAACCATCTAAAGAAGCTTAAACTAGGAAATTATTGGTATGATAAAGTATTCAAGACTCTGCAATCTTTTACGCTCGAAGAGTGTGAAGATTTAGGAATCTAGGGTTTCCAAAAAATGTTTTTATATGTTCTATTTTAATGATCAAACACTTTACAAACAATAAAAACTAATAAATTAAAACATTAATGACATGAATATTTCATTGACCACATAAACACAACCACATCATTAATGAATGGATCACATTAACAAAAGTAACCCTAAAATGGGGTGGGAGAATAAATTCCAGAAAACAAGTGTAAGTTGGGGAACAAAAATTCATATTTTAGAATAAAGACAAACTTTAATCTGTAAAATAAGAGATCAAAAATAAATTTAAATTTAAAAGAAAAATAGTTTTATTAATTTTTTACTTGTGTTTATTTGTCTAAAAAATGGAGAGACTCCATTTCTTTTAAGAAATGAATGAAGAGGATGATGACCTCTATACCGTCTTCTTTCTTGAGTAATATTTTGCTTAAATAGATATGATCTATAAAATAAATATAAAGTTTAAGTTTAACATGTTCAACGTCGTAGAATTTTTTAGGTCTTACATAGTCTGTTTATTTTAAAGGTTTACTCTTACTTTTTTTCAATAAAAAAATTTGCTCTACTTATTTGCTAAACTTTGTTTAATAATGTGCACAAGTATGATACTCTTGCACCATAAACAAATTTATTTTTCTCAATTGGATTATAAAATTCATCATATCTCATTTGATTGAATGGTAAGACTTATTAATTCAATCTCATTTGTTTTAATGGTAAAATTTATTAATCGAATAGTAATTTATGCTTAGTTTAAAACTTATTTCTCAGAAGATTCACTTGGTACATATTTTGACACTACACTATTTGATACATCGGTGAGAGCATGTTTTTTTAAAAAACAACGAGACTTACTTTTTTTATATAATCTTTTGAAACAACGAGACACTTTTGAAACTAATTCGTAACTTGGGCTAACGAACTTCCTTATGGTCCAATCCAGCTCAATGCTACTAAGGCTGCGTTAAGCCCAACGTTTTGGCCTTAATAGTTATTGTAAGGTTTTTGTAAATTGTAATTGTTTTTTATTTATTTTAGAAGCTACTTTTAAGCTAAAAGTTGTTTGATAGATTACCTTTTTAAAAGCTCTTATCATATTTTAAAAATAAAAGCATATAATTATCTAATATATTTAAACATTAAGAAATGAGTTTTTATTAAAAAGTGTTATTACTAAATACATGAATATTTTTTTAACCCTTTTATTTTCGAGAGAACGAAGTTAGAAATTCTGAATTTGACTAAAACTTAATTAAAGTCTCATCAATAATTGTTCCAGTCAGATTTCAAATTTGAGTTATTTAGGATGGTTTATCTTTAATTGAAGTTCATTAATTACTTGAATTAAGTTATTTGATTAAAATACGTGAATTTTTACAGTAAGAAACATTAAGAAAGAAAATAGTAAAATATTTTTAAAAAATACATTACATCAAAAGAGATTACTTAATAATCTATGCCCATAAAATGTAAATAAATTTTTTGAGTATTAAAGTGTAAATAATTTATTATTATTGCGTTGTCATATTTATTTAATCATCTTCATTTCATCTATACATACATCTAATTAAGGCAATAATCTTTTTCTGGTTTTAGCCTATTTTATTTCTACATATACTTTTTTTGGGTACATTCTACATATACTTGTTACTATTTCATTATTATTACTTTATTGTCTATGTAAAACACTAACTGAATGATAGTTTTTTTGTTTTCTTTTATTTCTTCAATTTTTTATAATAATATTTATCCAATTTCACTCATTAGAAGAATAAACATAGAAAAACTGTCTTGTGTTTCTTGAAATGTAAGAGTCAACAAACTTAGTTCCTCAAATTATTGAGAGATTTAAAGCTAAACGATTTATCTTCGAACTTGTTAAATGTCATACATTTTAACATAACATCGATTTATTTATTTCATAAAAAAAAATTCAATTTATTTATGAAGTCGATAACTAAATATCTAGACCAAATTTATGATAAAATTCAATAAAAAAAAATGATAGTGCATTATAAATCAATTTTACACATACAATAAATGATTATCATTGATCTTATTATTTAATCTCGTGATTATAACTTCAATCTATTAAAAATAATAAAATTAATAGTTCATATTTAATATCAGTTTAAAATTATTTACATCAACAATCATGAGGTTTGATCTTGGGTCGGCCCTACCCTAAAGGTGATAAAGCTAGGACTTTAAGCCTCGATAATTAGACCTCATTTAACATTTTGTTATGTACTAATTAATGTTTTGCATGAACGGCAAATAGATGTTATTAGGTTAACGGTTTGATTGTCATTCTGCATGGTCTCTAGATTAAATCCACTCGGAAAGTTTTAACATTTTTGTTATCTTACTTTTACATTTTCTTATTTACAATTTTAAACAGTTTTTTTATTTAATAGCTAGTTTCCAACTATAATCGCAACACCTGACATCACATATGATTTTTTAAATGCATGCAAGTTGATATATTTGTTATTGTAATTTTTTTATATTAATATATTTGTTATAAAGTAATATACTTTTATTTTCATATATATTAGTATTATATTATTACTATTATTGTGTGGACTTTTAATCTTTAAATACATTACTAAACTATTTTGGCCTACAAAAGAATTTTGTTCAGCTTCACCATTATGTATACATACAACAACATAAATATATCAAAGTTAATAATTATAGTTTTAAAAAATAGATATTTACAATAAAAATAAAATAAAATAATTTTTTTAAGACAGTATTATTACTAATTTTTGAAAAAATCTTGCAATTTTTTTCTCTTTAAACCTCAACACATGTTGAGCCAACTCTAATTTGTTCATTATCTCACTAATCAAAGAATGGTTTGATTACTTTTGCACACTAAGAATATAGAAAGAATGTACAATTACATGGATTCAGTTCTCTAGTCCATACCATTGGTCTAGAGTACCACGTCTAATGAGACTCAACACCAGTTGTTAATTATTTTTAATACGAGAGCTTGTTCTAAAACTTCGAATACCTTTTTGAGAGCTACAAATGAGTTTCAGTTGTGTATGCTTTCTATGTAATTGTTGATAATGAAACTTCATTGGTATATATACCTATATGAGGCAATAATACAGTTACTAACAATGTCTTTGCCTGTCCTTGATTTTATTTCCTTCAAGTAGTGGGGAGCAACTGGTACAAATAATGAAGAGTTAAAAAGTTTTTAGTCTTTTATAAAATTTTAATATTTTACTTTAAGGTTTTTATAAAAAATTTCTTAACTTTTTAGTTTATAAAAAATTTTGTTTTCATTTTTGTTTCATGCTTTTAAGTCAACTTATGTGGATCATTCAAATTTTTGAATAGTTTTTACAATAACATTTAGGACATTATATACATCTCTTTTAAAAAAAATTTATATTTTTTTAACAAGAGATGAATTAAATTTAAATTTTTAATATTTTAACACTTCAAAATTCATATTTAATTCATCTTTTGTTAAAATATTATAAACTTTTGTAGATGAGATGTGTATAATGTTCTTATCATACTTGTAAAAATTCATTCAAAAATTACACATGAGTGTACAATTTTGACAACGTTCTTTTTGCAATTTAAAAATCTTCTTTCTGTTTGAGTATTTGGCTAATGGCGAATAATATGTGTTCGCCCAAACCAAAGTGGATTCTTTGTATTTGAGTGTTAGAAATAAACTTTGACGACGAATATATTCTTATGGCTTCTAGATCAAGTGTGACACTCTAAACCAAAAAAAAAAAAATCATATTTGATAATTACTGGATATTAGAATGCGAATAAAATAAAAGTGTTTCAAGTCTTTTAACAAAGGTTTTGGACGTCATAAACATGATCACATACACAACATAATTCATATATAAAATGTTTGAATAAATTAACATCCATAAACCCTAAACCTATATATATATATATATATATATATATATATATATATATATATATATATATATAGAGAGAGAGAGAGAGAGAGAGAGGAGATACGTCGAATCAAAAAATCAATATCAACAGCAAATTTTACCAATTCAACTGTCAAATTAAAAGTTCTTATCGAGTAGATCAAATTCATAGATTTTTATAAAATTTTAAAACTATTTGATATTTTATTAAATAATTTCAAATGAATATATAATAGGGTTTAGGGTTTAGATATCAATAGCTAGATTACATAGCTATGAATTTCATATTTATATAAAAAAATTTGTGCTTGATCATTAATATATTATATCAATAATCGATTGGATTAGTGAAATTTATCGTTTATATTAAGTTATTAAGAGGTATAACTCATCACATAATTATTGTTAAAGTCAACAAATCTCCATATATATATATATATATATAATTTTTAGAAAATAAGAATAATAAACAATTTTAGTATCGCCTATCAGACCAAGTAAAAAACAACAACACCAAATAAGTCATGTCTTGGCCCAAGCCAACAATCAATAGATGGTTTTCATTATAACTAGGATGAATGTGTTGCTAAGCATAACCTGCAGATTTAGGATTGTCTGCGTCATCCTAACGCCACACACAAACAACCAAAAAGTGAGTAAATCAATATCATATGTAATGCACATATATATCACATTCTTCACATATATCAAGTCTAATAATGCAATAGCATAACAATGTAACATCTCATTAATAATGATTAACAACGATAATACTTAAAGCACGTAACTATGCAATGCAATATCATGCTCATTAGACATTTCAATGACAAGTAGCACCAAACTACAACGAAGTACATGGCAATAAACATGGTACTAAGTCACCACTCAGGTGAACGAACACATTCAAGTCCTCGTTAATCCTCTCAACTCACTCGAGACACTATCAACGTCTAGTTGAAGTAATCATGTGTTGCAATCCTAGCTCGTGACACTGGACTTTTATCCACACCACTTAAGCATTCTTCATCCAAATACCCTTAAGATCTAGTCGCACCCACATGCTTGATCGTGACCGTCACATATAAGTCTCAATACAATTGTACTCCCCAAAATTTTTCGGTATGTGAGACTAAGACCGGTCTCAATACAATTGTACTTCCCCGACAATGTTCAAAATTACCTTTCACTCTTTGTGGTCCCAAGTCACTCATAATACAAAGGTGACCATCATAAAAATGGATTAGGTATATCACAATTATACATCAAGTACATTGAATTATGTCACATTTATTTCACAACAGGGTATATGGTCACTTAATCACAAAATAACACACGTATCCTATTGGGATATCACGACTATTATCACAATAATGAAACAACTAAGTATTGCGACTATTATCAACACCCCATCATGCATGATTGGCATGTAGGCTTATACCAATCCTTAGGCACCTATGAGGAAGTAAATTTATATATAGACTTGCAAATAGGTGGAAAAGAAAAACAAGATAATTGGACCAAGTGTCGTACAACAAGGATGAAGAAGGTAGACTTTTGGTTCATGAAAAATATATAAAGGGTAGATGGAAGAATTATTTCCACAAATTATTTAATAAAGGTTATGAGACTGTATTGGACTCTAACAAACTAGAATTGTTGAAGATGATGGATAATGACAAGGTAGTGGGGTTGTATAATGACAAAACAAATACCTATTGAGGTATGGAGAAGTCTTGGAGATAGAGACATAGGTTGGCTAACAAAGCTTTGAACGAGATTATGAGGACAGAGAAAATGTCACACGAACGGAGTAGTAGCACTTTAATTATGATGTATAAGAGCAATGGATATATACAATATTAAGCAAATTATAAGGGAATCAAACTTATGAGTCATACCATGAACCATGAAGTTATAGGAAAAAGTAATTTAGGGTAGAATGAAAAAAATAAGACTAAAGTTACTGGTAATCAGCTTGGTTTTATGCCCGAGAAGTCGGCCACATGAGTTTTCCACTTATTACGATATGCAACAGAATCATATATATCAAATGGATAAAAAAAGATATGCAATTAGTTTTCATCGATTTTAAAAAGGCATGCATATGATAGAGGGTCTAAAGATATTTTGTAGAAAGCTCTAGAGAAGAAAAGTGTTATGATAGCCTATATTCGAGCTATCAAGCATATTATGGAATGCAAGTATAGCAAAAGGCGAAGACTTTTTAACTTGGAGGTGAAAGTTCGAGATCATACCATACTATAAATCTCACGATTTAAATATCTTGGGCCCATAATACCAATTGATTGAGAATATAATGAGATGTAAATGATAAAATTTAAGTTTAGTGGTTGAAATGGAAGTGTGTCTAAAATGTTTTATGTGATTAAAAATTAGTGCACAAAGTAAATGGGAAACTTTATCACACAACTATAAGATCAACAATTTCGAATGAGAAAGGGTTTTGGACAATAAAAAGCCAATGAATAAAATAAATGTAGCAAAAATGAGAACATTGTATTAAATATGTAGAACGACTAGATGCGACAAAATAATGAATAACAATATTAGAAAAAGTAAGAGTAACACCTTTTATAAAAAAAGTTGTGGAAATTAGGATGAGTATTTTTGACATATAGAAGACAGTAATAAACATTATGACGTTTTTATCCATGAGCGGGATCTCCAATTTCTTTTTGCCAAACAACAACTATTTTTTTAGTTGTTGATGTAATACAAACAACTACAATACCTTCATCACTCTAGAACAAAGCTCATAATATGGGTTTTTCTAGTCTAATATTTGTCAAATTTTTATGGAAAGAAAGACAACAATGTAAAATCAAAATAAAATATAATTGAAAAATAACTGCACCTGTTTCAGATAAAAATAAATGTGGACCAATTTTTTCTACAAAGAGATTCATTTTTTACCCAAAAAAAAAAATAAAAATTGTAGAGTTGTTGAAAATAATTTTGTTATTAATAGAATAACATTTTTAATTTATATAGACTATATAAAAAGTTTTTGTATATTATCCGTCAATCACAAATGTTAAATAATTTAAAACGTGGGAGGAGAGAGATTTTAATGATTTTGTGTTTAATTCAAGAAAAAAAAATTGATTTTAAAGGATTTTTATGTTATTTTGGTTTATTCCCTTCCCCTCGCCTCCAAATTGAACAAATTGGAGGAGAGCAAAATTAGTTCTAAAAGGAATTTTGATTCACTCTCCTCTTTTCTCATATTAAAAATTGAATCAAAAACAAAAATGTATAAATCTTCTTTCTCCTCTCCTCCATCTACCTTCAATCAAATACATTCTAAAGTTTAATACAAGATTAATTATTGTTTTCTCACTTGTCAATAATTCCTATAACTATTTATTGCAAAGAGAGAAAATAAAATAATAAATAATTAAAAGTATTATTAGAGATAGATAAAGGTTCATCAAAAGTAAAAAAAAACACTTAAAACCACAATTAGAAAAATAGAAGAATACTTCTTTTTCTTAAAAAAAAGTCAAAGAAATACTTCATTCAAAATCAAATTTGAAGTATAAACCATGTCCCAAAAAGAAAGAATACTACTTGCTACTTATTTTTATATATATATATATAGGGAGTATATAAAATAAGATGAGTTTTACAATAAGAGGGTGGGAGAGTTAAATCTTGACCACACAATCATACATGATCGTCGAGATTAGAAAAAAGAAAAAGTCATGTGACTTTTGTAAATGATCATGTGTCACTTAAATAACTTTTAATATTAATCATTTATATATGGTTGTGTAATCAAAATTTAACCTTAAAATCCTCGCATTTGATATGCTTCTTATATATATATATTCTACATTTAATTACTTACTACTTTTTTTTTTACTAAAAGCACAACATTTATTTATTCAAATTGATATAATATGTTTAGAAAAATTATTACTTACTTTCTTTTAGTAAAAATTACTTATTAATAAGAAAAATAATTTTTTTGAACATAAAAAATATAATTTCATTTATAATAAAACAAGACATATTACTAAGATAAGAAAACAAAAAGAGTAAACTCAATCAAGATCTACATCCTATAATTCAGTCATAATTTTTTTTTTTACACATGGTCAAAGACAAAAATTCCAATAGTTTTTTATTGAGATACTGCAGACTTTAATTTATATCTATCTTTTTACTAAGCATTTTTTAAATTTCAAACTCAAATATTTGATTTGTCTAAATTAATCGTAAATTGGGTATTTTTAACTGAGAGAATAACGCACCAAGAAGGAAAACATAAACATCTTACCAAGGCGACATTGACACAGAACGTCATACTCAGTTGAAGAAATCATATATAAAAAGCGAAAGAAAATTAAATCTTTGTGAAAAATTACTTATTTAAATAAAAGAAGAAAACAAAATAACTTAGATGAGTGATTCCAAACCAAAATATTTTGTCCTTAACAACCACTCCAATGGGTGAAGAAAAACTGAGAGCTAAATTTTTTATGATAGAGGTGACGCTAGGTAATCTCTAGAGGTGACGCTAGGTAAACTGAGAACGAAATTGTTCATTAATGTAAAAAATAAAATATTAACATATTAAGTATACAAAAAATATTATGCATTAAAGGTCTATTTGGACGTAAAAAATGGTTATTTGAATTGACTTAATTGAATTTATCTATTGGCATAAGTATTTGTGTAACTTGACAAAGTATGTTAGAAAATTTTCATAAGTTCTTTGAGATACTTTATAAAAATAACTTCCAACATATACATGTAGTTCAATTTTATTTTTTCTTTTGTTATAAAAATAACTTTTTTTTTATTAATTATAAAATTAACTTATGCATAAACACTTATACGACGATAATCACTTATATTATAAGTATTTGATGAAATGGTTTGTCCAAACCAAGCTTAGATGCTTATTTATTATATTAAATTTAATTTATATCAACGAAAGTTGAATGTAACATAAATGACTTAGCTTCTCCAACGTGTCGAACAAATATTCAAATATCAAGTAATAGAGATAACAATTTAGTGTTTGACGTATTTCGAATAAAATTAACTTTTTCTAAAAATGATTTTTATAATATTATTTCTTTGCTAAAATACATCCCACGATTTTTTATGTTTAACAAACCTAACAATTAGGTCCTTTAAATTTTTTTGTAACAATTAGGTCATTTCAATTACAAAACACTGACACCGTTATCTTTTTAACATTTTCAATTACAAAAACGCACATGTGACTGTGACAATAGTATTTTAATAAAAACATAATATTTTCAAATTAATTTTTTATTAAAACAATATTGTTGATGAATCATAATATCTTCATCTTCCAATACTTCACCATAAACTCTGAAATTTCAACAAAATTTCAAAACAAAACCCAAAATCCAAAAGTTCAAACCCAAATATCAAGATACAAAATCCAAAAGTCCAAACTCTAACCTTAAAAAATCCAGAACATGACAAATTTGAAGAGAGAACATGACACATACTTTAATTTAGATTTAAAGTTGAACGAGCAGACAATTACCCATTCAATGACCGAATAAAAATTCGAACAATTACCCAATTTTTGGCTTTAGATTCTAAATTATTTTCAATTTGAGATTTTTTTTAGAAACCCATTTTTTTATTAGGGAAAATTGCAATAAAGATTTAAAATTTTTTTAAGGGTAGATAAGAATCGATGAAAATGAAGTGTGATTTGAGAAAAGATTAAATTTTTTTGAGAGAAATTCAAAGGGTTTATGAAAAGTGATTTTTGGATTTGTCGATTTTGTTTTGAACTCTATTTTAAATTTTTATTGAAATTTATGGGTTTATGGTGAAGTATTGGAAGATAAGGATGAAAATGGTGAAGGGAAAATTGTTGAGGTAAAATCACAATTTAAGTGTTTTGAGAATAATTAAACAGTTAATTGATCACTAATTATGATTATGATCATATTGCTATTTAACTTGTGTTTTTGAGTAATTTATTCAAAGATTGGTGAAGAAATATATTCATACCAATATCACATATTCCTCTGTGAAAGAAATCTAGAACATCATTGTCGTTATCATGTCTAACATATCACTTAACAACTATTCTTGGAAGAATCCTCAAAATCAATGGCAAAATGAATTGCAGAATGATCAGAAGAACATTTTGGATGTTCCCTATTAAAGACAAAGTCAAGACAGAGCATGACAAAATCATTTTCTACAGTTCAAACTACAAGTTAATAGTATCAAAACTACTTAGATCAGTAGTCAAGCCCAAAACTCAAATTGAAGGCCCAGAGAAAAAACAACCTCAAGATTTATCTCCATATTGATGAGCTATGAGTAAGGACAACAAGAACACAAGTACGCTGTTGTTGCACCATTATGCATAAAAACTCCAGCTCTAATTATATTCAAGGGTCATCTTACTGAGTTTTTGCTGATAATCAATCTCAAACAAATGTTGAGAAACTTTTAGACCTTAAACACTTTTATTATACACATCATTTGTAACTCAAGTCTATCTCTTAAGTTAGATTGAGTGTGTTGTAAAAATTCTTTTAGTAATTGAAAGATATTGGTAAAAATCTTTTTTCTAGACTGAAAGGTTACTGTAAAATTCCTTTCAAGGTTGAAAGGTGAAAGCTGTAATTGATCAAGTGTGATCATGAAGGATAGTGCGAAAGCAGAACGTTCTGGTGTCAAGAACATTAGTGAAAAATCTCACATATTATGAGGAATAGACGTAGCACACCTTGGGTTAACCAGGAGACATTTTTGTGTGATCTTCTTATCTTTATTTTTTTTTCACTAACTGATCACATATCAGTTAGAACTAATCTGTTTTGTTCAATTGTACTTTTTTTTAGTAAAAAAATAATATTTTTTCATTAAAATACTACTTAATTTTGTTGGAACCAAGTTGATTTGAAGAACTATGACCCTTACTTGTTTTGATAATAACAAATTATTTTGTAGGAACAATTTAAAGCACTAATGTTTTGTTTTAGTGTGCAGTTTCTAGATCAAATTACTCTATATGACTTCACGCTGCATCTAGGGGTGTACATGGGCGCGGGTCGACCTGCCAACCCGATCACCCAACCCAACCCGATTTTTACTCGTACCCAGTCACTTTCGGGGTCCAACCCGACCCAACCCGTTGAAACCCCCTTATATTTGGTTCGAGTAATGGGTTCAACAATTTGAACCCGTAGACCCGACCCAGTAACTAGTTATAACTTGTTTTTAAAATTTTGTTTGGTAGTCCAATAGGGTTTCATTACTCTTATAGTTTTTTTTTTAAATTTGTCTGATAGTCCAATAGGGTTTCGTTACTCTTCTTATTCTTCTTCTTCTTCAGATTTTCAGCACTGTCATCCACCTTCTTCTTCAGATTTTCGGCACCGTCGTCCACCTTCTTCAGATTTTCAAATTGATTTTCCTTTATTTTTGTTTATTCTTTTAATCGTTTGGTGTGCTAATGAGATTGTGTATTGTATTTACAATTTTAGAGTTGTCTGAATTAGTTTCAATTGATGTTGGAGTGATGGTGCTGAACTTAACACAATCATTACGACGTCTTAAGGTACTTGTTATTGCTTTGTTTCATAGATACTTTACTTATTTATGATTTCTCCTTCTTTATCTCTTCACTTTTATTATTGATATTTATTTTTGTAGATTCTCAATTCTTCCCTTCCATAATTTGAGAAACTTGTTAAATGCTTGGACTTGAAGTTAACATTGATTAGAATAGATGAATTTTCATATTTTATTGATTTCCTGTTGTTGAACTTATTTATGCATTTGAAGATTGTTGGATTTATTTTTTTGTGTGAGAGGTTGTTGGTTTTTTTAAAGAATTGAATGATGTGATTGGAATTTTATAGTTTTTGAGACATTCATGTATTAAATATATTTTCGTTCAATATATTTTCCCGTAAAATAAAAAACATGTTATTATTCATGTATAACCCGCCAACCCAACCCGTTCTTGATAGGTCAGGTCGGGTTAAATGACAAAAATACGGGTTTAGAACTTAACCAAATCCAAAGATAATCGATCGGGTCGGGTATTAAGTTTTGTCAAAACCCACCCTACCCGACCCACGTACACCTCTAGCTGCATCTTATGATATTTTGGTCGAAGTTAAACGAATATCAAGACTCCACTTTGTTCTCTGCATTATAAGTCTAGTGAATGCATTTTAAAACGCGTCTCTGGTGACTTTATCTAATACAAGCAATGCTTTGATTAGTCTTACTCCGATAATCACAACAAACATATGATCTCTCTGCCTATTATAACCTTGACAAGCAAGTGATTGTTTGCCTATGATAATCGCATCAAACATCTGATCGTCTGACTCTGTTTAATAGTCTATGCTTTGATGATAGTCAGAGATCAAATGAAAGTCAATGGTCTAAAAAGTCAATGCTCTGATGAAGACAAAACTTTTGCATTTCCTCTACCAAACACCCTGAAACCGTAGTTGTCTGAAAGGTATATGCGACATACCTTGATCATAAATCCTCTGCTCTTTATGTCTCCATATCAAGATGTGCAAAATAAATTTCAATAATATTTTTGACAAGGTTTATTATCGAATCAATATGAAAAGATTTGATATGAAATTTCATGATACATGTTGATTTATTACAATCAGGGTAACGACTAGAAATCCTAAAGATCTGTATAAAAGGACGTATGACCCTTATTGAAAAATATAGGCAACAACGCACCATAATAACCACAATATAGCCGTCTCTGCACTCTTACTTTAATCTTTTGTCTTGTCTACATGTTGAAAAATATTTTTTGAGAGTACAATATTGTAAACACCATCTTGTAAGAGTTATTCAAAAAACCCTTAAACCTATTTTTTTGTAACTTAGTCTAGTAGTGGTTGCATCCCTCAACAACTTGATTGTTTTAAGCTATAAGGTTGAGAAGACTTGAATACAATCAGTTTGACTAGTACGTGTTTAGTGGAAGTGTGATTCAGGTCGTAAACTAGTGGATTAAATCCTTCAGGTTGAAGGGGTTGGATGTAACTACCGTATTGGTGGTGAATCAAGATAAATTGATTGTGTCGTTCTGTTTTTCTGTTTATTTGCTTTGTTCTCATCACTTTATTTTAGTCTTGTTAAAACAATTTTAAAACAATTCAAACTCCCATTACTTATGTTTCTCGTTCTATAAATTTTGCCAAGTCAGATCCGTAATGGACACATGTGCGTTTTTGTATCAAAAAATGTTCGAAAAAATAACTTAAATGACCTAATTGTAAGGGTGTGCACATTTTGTATCTTAGATGACATAATTGTTACAAAAAAATATAAATGACTAAAATTTTAATATCGCAAAACATAAAAGATTGCGGGATGAATTTTGCTTGTTTCTTTTTGTTACAACTTTTATTAGATGATAAAATTTCAAAAAATAATTAAAATAAAAATTTATTTTAAGAAACTCTTCATAAAAATTATTTTTTATTAAAATATTTTTTTTAAAAAAATATTATTTTTTTATATAAAATTCACTAATAATGAATATCTAAATTATTAAATATTAAAATTATTTTTAATCAATAATTTTATTATTTTAATGTAAATTTTTATAAATATCTTTTTTAAATTATAAAAACAAAATCATTTTTAAAAAATTTAAAATGAATGGACAATAAATATATTTATTTATTTATATAGAAGGACACACAAAATTAAATCTAGAGTGATGACAGATGGGAAGATTCCTTCCATGTTGCTAATGCTAGCTCATTACTCTCCTAAATTAGCCCAACCGTTGAACCCACCCATCCCCGCGTTTACTCTCTCTCTTCTGTCTCTCTCTCTCTCTCTGCAATCCAACTCCCCCATTCCCTTCCATTCCATTCACCCCCTTCTCCCCATTTCTCAGAACCAGGAGAGAAAGAGAAAGAGAGAGAAAGAGAAAGAGAGAGAAACACAAACACACCTCTTTGGCTTTATTCCATTCAACAAACATATTCATTTTTTTTCTCTCTCTCTTCCCCTCTTCTGGGGTCACATCTAAACGACACCCATTTTCTGCGTTTTCATTTCTCAAAACACCAAAAACCTTAATTTCCTTCATTCTCACCTCAACAACCACAAATCAACGATTTTGAACCACACCCGTTTCAATTCAAACGGATCCTTTCATGATTATTGAAAAATCCCCTTTGGATTTTCAACCAAGGGGTAGATGCGGAAAAAAAACCCTTTTCTAACTTCAAACCCTAATAATCCATACACGAATCGAATCTCTTCGATTATTGTTCCATGGATTCAACATTTTCACCTTTCGGATTTTTGATTTTTGGTATTTTTCTTAGCTTTTACGCTTTTCTTGTTCAATCTCAGATACAAAATGGAAACGGTTTTCAATCACCACCACCACCTGCATTTCTAATGTCACCTCCACCACCTCCGCCGCCGCCACCACCACCTCCTCCTCCGCCGCCAACACCATCACCACCACCACTGCCTTCTCAGGCTTCCGATTCGCTTCCCCCGCCTCCATCGCCGCCGCAAATTCCTCCCACAAGTCATGTAAAAAACCATAAACCCAACACGATAAGATCGCCGCCGCACCCTCGCCGCCGACACCATGTTCATTTACCGCCTCCCCCGCCGCCACACCGGATGAATGCTGGTAAAAAGGTGGGACTTTTGTTTTTGGGCATTGCGGCAATTATGCAGGTTGGTATTGTTGGGTTCTTGGTTATCAAAAGAAGACAACTTTTGAAGACCAATGACAGATATGAGAATTGTTCTTGAAAAAAATTTCTCACTTTTTTTTTTCTTATTAATTCTAATTCTTTTTTTTTTAAAAGAGAAATTAATGGGTTGAAATTCTTTGTTGGGGGAGAAAATGGGGGTTAGTAGGGGAAATGTATGAATTTGTGAAGTCATCATTGGAACCACAAACGTTGTTTACTCTTTTGTATATTGGTTATTGTTAGTTTACGTTTCCCTTTCATGTTTTATGTTACCCCTTTTTCCCCCTTAGTTATTATTTCATCGGGTTATTATTGGGTTATAATGAAAAACACAAGAAGCCCTTTTGTTGTACTTTGTTTTTTGTTGTTGTTGTGCTCTAACATGTTTGATGTACAATGATGATGTTAGGAATATTTGATGGATTAACAATTTGTAATCATACTCATAGTACTTTTTTTTGTTTTGTATTCCCCCAATTGATGTCAAGAGCCTTGTGTATATATTTTTCTAGTGATTATTATTATTATGGGGTTGCTTCATATGGAATCTGTTTTCTAG
Source organism: Cicer cuneatum (assembly GCA_037974295.1). Lineage (NCBI taxonomy): Eukaryota > Viridiplantae > Streptophyta > Magnoliopsida > Fabales > Fabaceae > Cicer > Cicer cuneatum. The sequence goes on along the minus strand of JBBPBO010001985.1, from coordinate 69,516,080 downwards.
ATGCTAAGCACACTCAAACTACAGCATATTTTGTCAAACTTTTTGAGTAATTATATAGATACTAGATAGAGATGATGTTCTGCTTTGTCAAACATTTAAAGGAGAGTCTATTGTCATATAGTAAATACATCTCAATTGATAGCCGCAAGAATATCTCAATTGATAGCCGCAAGAATAACTTGAGATATGTGAGTCTAGTCAATAGGTTTTTTGAAAGGAAAAAAAAAGTGAATTGTCTTGAGTGAGTGGCTGGCTGCAAAGGAGATTGAATTAACATTAATTGGGTGGAAAGTGGAAACCTTCTGTATGGAGTATTTTGCATGTCTCAAGGGGTACTCACGATTTTATTTTTGAGCTGTGCCTAACCAAAGATAGGATTGTCTTTCTACAATTCACTCTTGTATTCTTAAAATCTTTTAAATTTAGAAAGCAAGAAGAATAACCTAGACAAGTCTTTTCATTCCTAAACACAATTAATCACTCTATATAATAGTTTTGTCTTTGAATAAGATGCTTCATAGTTAATAGTTCTGGTGTTTGAATGAAATACTATTATAATGCTAACAAAAATGCCAAATCAATTTGTTTGTCATCCATAGGTTTGAATAGCTAGGTACTTAAATGGTGTAGGTTCATTGCTGTTGAAAATATAGATAGGGTGGTGGTAGAGTTTGATATCAATTTTATTCCTTTTATTGCTCAACCTGCCGACTATATATATGGAATCAATGCATGGATAAATTTAGAACAAAGTTGAAAGGACTTGAACAATAATTGGTGTACATTTATTATGGTAGTAGTTGGGATCAAGTTATTATACTTATACTTTGTACACAAATATATAAACATTTTTGTCCTACAAGTACAATTTGATTTATATCTACAAATACATCGATATTCTGAATTTTAAATTTGAATCTGAAATGATCCACTTCTCCACACCTATTTGACCCAAAAAAATATTTCTTGCTTAGTTTGTTCTGGCCAGTTATGTGGAATGCTGCGTGAGAATTTTTCTTGTGGAAAACAGATTTTTAGTTTTTGGAAATAAAGGCATAAAGTCTCAAAAGAAGAAAAGTTGATTCGGTATTAGGCCACATTTTGCAAATACAATTAGTAACACGATGGCTTCACAAAACACATGAGAAATCTTGATAGTCTTGTGAGATTCCATAATCCTATGAAGATCACATACAAGAACAAAAGAAGGATGAAAAGGAGGACAACCATTTGAAACACAAGTAATGGTACAAGATCCCATATTTTGCGAAAATCTAGAAGGAGGAAACCGATCAATACCATTATTCAGATTGTGAAAATTTTATTACAAAGTCCTTTAGGGAGAAATGATACAAATTGTTTTCAAATTATAATGGTGTAAAGAACTCTATCTTTATAATAAAATAAATTCTAATGATAAAATATAGAGTTTAATGTTACATTGATATAAAATGAAACCTCTAATTTTTCATGTTATACTATTTATTTTAAAAATTTCAAAATATTAGACGTAAGAGTAAAATTAATTTATGCTGAAAATACATCACCTTTAAATTCTAAAATATATAGCACAAACTTTTTCTTTTAGTTATATAACGTGATCATTCAATAATTTTATTTTACTTATACATTGAGTTAAATCAATCTCATGTAACTTTTTTTTTTACACAAGAAAAGTTATACCTTATTAATAATGAAAATTGAAATACAATTGATACCTTCATCACAATTTTGAAAGCTAGCCGTATATGTATCCACCCAAATCAATATTTGAGCAACTAAACGGGCTTCCTTCATAGAAAATTCTACCAAAGACTTCTGAAAAATATTAAAAATGAATGACTCCTACAAGTTAAAGTAATAGTTCAACATAAAGCTTGTTTTTCCTTCTACGATAAATATTGTCTAACTAAAAACTCTTCTTATTTGAAATAAGCTCAGCTGTTATTTGAAGCAAATAGAATGTTTAGGACTTTCTCTTCAAGTACCAAGAGTCTGAGAAGAAACAAACTTGCAAGAAGTGTTCTCCCTCGTTATAGAAATTGAAACTAATATAATTTTTTTGGGGGGTTTAGGGTTAGGCATGACTTAAAACATTTGGGCCCAATAAATCTAGTGAGTTACACTCGATAATTAATCTGTTATATTTGTTAGTTAATTTTATTAGCTAAATAAATTTAACTTTTGATATAATTAAAATTTTCAGTATCAATATAGTTTTTATATTATATTTTTCTACACTTTTGATTAATGACTTCCGCCAAAAATAGTTCATTTTTGTCAAAGTCAATAAATAGATATGTAAAAAGTTAATATTTACCAACTTGGACACACTTTGTATCTTAGACCTTTTTTGGCAATAATACCAACAAATAAAAAAATGTAATTCATGTCCAGCTTATCTCTAGACATCCTACCACTTGACTGGAGAATAGATCCAATGAATATTTGTTTCTATAAGATTTATTTATTTATACATATTATTTTTAGAGTTAAATAAATTTTGATTTCTATAAATATACCATATTTCGTATTTAGTGATTTTAAATTTTTTCTTCAAATAATGATCCTCAAATATTATCTATTAAAATATGTAGTTCATGCTTTTAAGTGAATTTTTGTGTATCTTTTGAGTTTTTGAATATTTTTTTCCAGATATATTTAGAACATTCTAATGATCTTCTCTACAAAAGTTTAGATTTTTTTACCAAAATATGAATTAAATGTGATTTTTTAAATGTTAAAAGCTTAAAAAAATCATATTTAATTCACCTTTTGTTAATAAAATCTAAATTTTTGTGGAAGAAATTGTTATAATGTTATAAATATCTATACAAAAAATTATTTAAAAATTTTAAAAATATACATGAATTAATTTAAAAGTAGAGAATCAAGTTTTTTAATAGAAAACATTTCTCGACCATTATTTGAAAAAAAAATTAAATGAACTTATATATATGTATGTATATGTATATGTATGTGTGTGTTTTTTTGGGTGGGGGGGGGACTCCGTAACATCCAAAACGATTCAAGATTATAACATGACCATGTGACCCAAATCTTCAACTAGAAAATACGGTCCAATTTTGTAGGACTTAAAGACAGGCAACTAAGTTCAATTATATAGGCTCTAATGAACAGGCTTATCCTAAGTAATGAAGGCATATGAAGAAGTAAAATATTGTTCCTTGACCCAAAAAAGAAGAATTACAATTACCCAATCTAAGCTAGCAAAGCATGTTGAGAAAAAAAGAAAGCAATGCATGTAAGGGATTAGGGAAGATAACTTGCACATTACATAAGTCATAAACATCGTTAGCTATACCTTTTAAAGGTACTTAGTTGTAAAGAGAAAAAAAAAAATCATAAAATAACAACAAAAACATTACTTATTTATGGTAATGTTGTTCCAACGAATATTTTAATATTTTCTCTTACAATTGCAAATTAATCATCCCTAATTTTTGTCACAAAGGCATCGAAACATTAAGTTTAGATTAGTATAACCTAATATGTGAATGGAAGGGTCCCTGATAAGAAATATAATACACTCTTATATTGTTCCTAATTAATTATATATAGAATTACAAAAGATCCTTTTAAATAAATTTATTTCAAAGTTTTTTTGAAAACAAAAAAATATTTGACAATGCATAGAATTCATTAAACTCTATTTTGATGTATGAACGTCCATACATCAAATATTATATATAATGGAGTTTTCCCTTTTAAAGCAAAATTTGGTTGATTTTTTAGATTGTGCTGCAACCAATTTTATGTATGCTGTTCCCTTTATTGCTCTGTCTATGTTAAATTGTTTTTACTCCGAGTGTAATTAACTTTTATGCGTAGTACCAGAATTAATAATATTTAGTTCAATTAAATTAGAGTAACTAATAAGGGTGTACATGGGCGCAGGTCGACCGGTCAATCCGTTCACCCAATCCAATATGTTCTTGATTAGGTTCAGTTTGGGTTAAATAAAAAAAAATACGGATTTAAAACTTAACCCAACTCAAAGATAATCGATCGGGTCGGATATCAGATTTTGTCAAAACTTGTCCAACCCAACTGGCGTACACCCCTCAAAATATTAAAATTCATCAATTCTAAGCAATGTCAACTTCAAGTCCAAGCACTAAATTGTTAAGTGTTTGAACTTGAAGTTGACATTGTTTAGAATTGATAAATTTTCATTTTTTTTTATTGATTTACTGTTGTTGAATTCATTTATGTATTTGAAAATTGTTGCATTTATTTTTTTTTTGTGAGAGGTTGTTGGCTTTTTTAAAGAATTGAATGATGTGATTGAAATTTTATAGTATTTGAGACATTCAAGTATTAAATATATATTCATTCAATATATTTTTCCGTAAAATAAAAAACAAGTTATTATTTATGTATAATCCGCCAATCCAACTCGTTCTTGATCGGGTCGGTTCGGTTCGAGTTAAATGAAAAAAATACGAATTTAGAACTTAACTCAACCCAAAGATAATCGATCGAGTCAGATATCATATTTTGTCAAATTCGGCTCAATCCATCCCGCGTACACCCCTATTAACCAACATATAAAAAACCAAGTGTGTATATCTAATTCCCATCTTATTTCCAATTTTAAAAATAATATAATTCCATCTAAGTAAAAAATTTGTAATTATTAATACTTATATGAAAAAAAAATATAATTATTAATGTATAAATATTAATTTTTTCTATTTAGTTAATATATTAAAAATTAGATAACGGGATGCAAATACATTTTCCAATGTCATAAAAATACAAATAACATCAATTTATGTAATAGATTTTTCAAAGATTTTATGTTTACCAAACCCGGTCATGGGGTGCTATTGACTGTAATAACCAATGTTGACGTTCCTTTTTTGGAATGTTAGGGGTATTGAAAATTCTAAGACTCAATCTTATTTCAAAAAGCATTGTCTTTCTAATAAACACGATTTTCTCTTAATTGCAGAACCTTTGATTTCTTTGAATCTAATTGCAACGTCTTATCTTAATCTTATTCACATCAAGATTTTTGTTGAAAACGACACAACGAGTCTTCTCTCTAATTTATGGTGCCTTTGTCGAGCTAACTTCAATCAAAACATCATATCTAATCAATCTCAACATGTTAGTTTCTCTTTCATTCATAATAATCATGTTTTATTTTTCTTTGCTATGTATGATTCTTCCAATTATAGGTTGTGTCGTGAGCTTTGTTCAAATTTAGGAATTTATAGCAAATTCACAATGGCCCTTGTGATCTTCTTGGTGATTTTTATGTCATCTTAAAGGCTTAAGAGCATCGCGGTTGTCGTCCTCCTGTGACGATTTTAGCAATTGGACTAATATTTTTCATCTTACTAATGTTTGCATTTGGGGCTCTTACTTTACTTGGTATGATGGTCGTTTGGGAAATAAGCATATTGAGAGGCGTCTTGATTGCTATATCTGCAAGGATGCTTGGATCTATTCTTGGTCTAATATGGACTGTAGTCCGGTCGTTATATCCAAATCTGATCACTATCCTATTTTATTAAAGAATGACAATTCTACTGAGAAACTTGCCTTTTCCTTCAAATTTATGAAAATATGGTCTAATCATCAAAATTGTAGAAACCTTATCAATGATGCTTGGAAGGATACTACTCTTGGTTGTCCTATGTTTATCCTCTCTCAAAAGCTTAAGAATCTGGCCAAATTCAATGTATGGAATAAAAATATTTTTGGTGATATTAATACTTAAGTTTCAAAAGCTTTATCTAAAGTATTCAACGTCGAATCAATGAGCAGGGTAGTTCTCACAACCTTGTTCAGCAGAAGAAAAATGCTCAAATGTTGCTTTAGCATGCTCTTAACATTGAACATAATTTTTTGCGTGAAAAATCTAGATTAAATTTGCATTTGTTTGATGATAGGAACACTAGATTTTTTCATAAAGTTACTTTCCATTGTGGATTTATGAATCCAATTTTTGTTTTGAAGCATGGTGATCATATCTTGATTGCTCCTATTGATACTGAGAGTCATGTTCTTACTTTCTACTAGAGTTTGATCGCTACTAATAATAATTGTCAATCCAATAACTTGGTTGCCTATGTCATTTCTTCAATTGTGATACAAGAGGATAATTCCATGATGACGACTTTGCCTTCTTTTAACGAAGTAAAAAATGTTGTGTTTGATATGAATGGGAATAGTGCTTTTGGTCCTGATGGTTTTGAGGGCAATTATTGTCATAGTTATTGGTTCCGATGTCTTTGCATTTGTCCTTCAATTTTTTTAAACAAGTTGGTTATTACCTAATCTCATTTCTAATATTGCAGTGTTTATCCCTCAAATCCATGAGGCAGAGCGCTTTGATCAATATCGACCTATTACTCTAGCCAACTTTAAATTTAAAATTATTACCAAAGTCTTGAATGATAGACTTTCTATTTTTGCCCAAAAACTTAACTTAGAAACCCAAAGATGTTTTATTAAGGACAGACTCATCCCTAACTGTATTTGTATTGCCTCAGAATATGTTAACCTCTTAAACAGAAAAGATTTTGGAGGTCAATTGGCTTTAAAGGTTGACATCAAAAAGGCTTTTGACACTGCTGTTTGGAACATTTATTACTATTTTGCAGGCTTTTGACTTTAATGATACTTTTTACTGGATTCTCGCCATTCTTAATTTTGTCAACTTGTTTATATCTCTTATTGGCAAAGCTGTGGGATTTTTTAACTGTAAAAAAGGAGTTTGATAGGGAGACTTTCTTTCTCCGCTTGTGTTATGTATTGCTGAAAAGGTTCTTAGTGGAGGTATATCTTAACTAGTCAACATACGAAAACTTTAACTTATGTCTGGTCCTAGGGGATTCAAGATGCCCAACCATGTTCTGTATGTTGACGATGTTATCATTTTTTGTCGGGCCAACTAATAAGTGACAAATTTATCTAATTTTCCATGATCTTTTGGGCACTTATACGTTTGAAATGTTTAAGATATATATGTTAAATTAACCCTCAATATGTTATTTTAGCAAGTAGTTAGTTTCTATATAAATATTATGGTAAATATGTTAATTATAAGTATTAATTACTTTGTGTTTGATTGTAGGAGAAATATCAAAGTGGTCCAAGCAAAGGAAAAGCAAAAAGTCAAAGTTGAAGAACTTGGCTTATGCCAAAACAGGTTGGCTTAAGCCAGAAGAATGCTAAAAGTAAAACCAGAAGGACTGTTTAAGCGAAAATGAGGCAGAGACGGATTTTGAAGAACTCAGTTGGCTTAAGCCATATATTTTCTAGCTTAAGAGGGCAACCTTTCCTAAGCATGAAGAAACTTGTTGGCTTAAGCTAGATTGGCCTGACTTAAGCGAGACCATCAACTTATTTCCTTTAAAAACGCACAGACAGACTTCAAAAAAGGCGGTTACGGAGTTAAAAGAGAGAAATCAAGAGAGAAGACAGAGAAAAGAACTGGTTGCTTGATTGAAGTTTAACCGAAGAGCTGGAGTTGTTCCCGAGACATCACAAAGCCGTCCTTTCTTCTTAGATCTTCGCTTTGAGCTTGAAAGCATCCATGGCTATGGATTGCTAATTTTCTTTTGTTGGGATTGGATGTAACTCTTTAACTTGGATGTATCTAATTTGATTTCTATATACAGATATCTATTTCTATGCTATGATTTCAATGATTTAATCTTATTCTTCGTACATGTTTTAGCTTGATCACCTAAGGCATGAATTTAGATTCGATATGTGAGTGAAAACTACATGTTTAAGTCGGACTTAGATTATCTCATCTAACAGCTTGATTGCTAGAAATAGAATTAAGTATGTTTGTCAATTTACATCTGAACTCATTACGATTATCCTTTTTAATTATGCGAGAGATCGGTAATTAGATTAGGGAATTGTTAATCTTCTCATGTAAGAGATTAATGAGATAGATAAGAACTGATGTGATGAAATTAAGCATAGAACATGATTTGTATGTTGAATCAATAGGATACTGAAGAGTTAATAGATGAATCCAATTCCAATAGTTTTCTCATAGTGTTTTTAAATCCTTTTTTATTATTGCTTATTTTACATTTCAATTTGGTTACCAAAACAATCATCCAAATACTTGAATACTTATTGCTCGAGTGATTCATTAAAGAACGGCATTGTATTTCCAATTCCCTGTGGATACGATACAACCCTTTTGCTATACTATAATTGAATCCTAAGGGATTTGAAAGTAGATTGGTAAAAAAACTTTCATCAAAATGGCGCCGTTGCCGGGGAATTGCGTCTAAATATAAAAGCATTGCTTTAGTTGTTATCTTGAGCAATCGTAAATATAGTACATAGTTTTATTTACATTTTGATTATATTGTTAACTAATCCTCTTGGTTAGATTTGTGTTATCTTTCTGTTTATGCGAGGTAGGATTCCAGCTGATCAACTTTTGTTCGACCCAGAAATAGAGAAAACAGCTAGGAAAAATAACAGCAAAGCAAGGAAGAGAAAACAACTGGCTAAGCAGAGAAGGGAGCAAGAAGCAACTTTTATCTCAAGTTCTTCTACAAACCAGGATACAACAATGGCTGCAGAAGAACCAGGAAATGGTGGCAATGATGCAGGCTTTGTCAATTTCACACAAAGGAATATAATCAGAATTGGCAGACCTACAGGAAATCAAAGGCCACCTAAACTGAAGACTGGATTAGTACAACTGATGTATGCCAATCCTTTCGCAGGTTTGGATCATGAGGATCCCTACACACATATTACAAAGTTCTATGAACTTTGTGGTACTGCTGGTGTAACAGAGACTGAGGAAGAAGCTGTATTTCTTAGGCTCTTCCCTTTGACCCTCATTGGAAAAGCTAAGGATTGGTTTCTCGACCAACCATAACAAATTCTATCTGATTGGAATCAACTTGGGGAGAAATTCATGGCTAGGTATTTTCCTCAATCAAAATTTATGGATTTTAAAACTGCTATTTCTACTTTCTCTCATATTGCAGGTGAAAGTTTATGTGAAACTTGGGAGAGGTACAAATCAATGTTGAGGAAGTGTCCAAACCATGGATTCGATGCAAAGACACATATCCGTATCTTCATAAATGGCTTACTCCAGCAACACAAGTTGATCCTAGATGCCACAGCTGGAGGATCTTTGATAGCTAAATCTTCAACAGAAGCCATTGATATAATTGAGTCTATGGCCATCAATGATCAACAAGGCCAACACCACAGAGGTCCAACAAAAAGAGGCATGATAGTGCTTGCAGGGAATGATGCAATCTTAGCACAAAACAAGCTTTTGCAACAGCATATGGAGGAAATGACAAAGCAATTGGCAAATCTTCCTAAACATTTGAAGGAGATGCAGGAATCATCATCCAGTAGGCAGGTAAACAGATGTGATGTGTGTATAGGTGATCATCCTACAAGTTATTGTGAACCCAAAGAGGAGGAAGTTCAGTACTTGTCCAATCAGCCAAGGCAATGTCAATATCAGAACAACTACTCTAGGGGAACCAACCAAAACTTCAACCAACCTTGGAGGCAGGATGTCAGACCTTCTTCTAATAGGCCACCACCATATCAGAACCAACAGTATCAAATACCACCACATGATCGGACTTCAAAATTGGAGGACACATTGACTTAATTTATGCAGATGTCGATGGCTAACCAAAAGAATACTGATGCATCCATCAAGAATTTGGAGATCCAGATGGGCCAATTAGCAAAACAGTTAGCAGAAACTCACAAAAGAGCATTTACGGGCAATACTGAGTCTAATCCTAAGGAGCACTGCAAAGCAATCACAACATAGAGTGGTAAGTTGATAGGTGAAGGTATTGGTGAGAACCAGAGTGAAAATAATGTGATTGTTGTTGATGAGGAAAGTGAGAACGAAAAAGAAGAAAATGAGAGAGAAGTGCTGAAAAATAAGAGTGAGGATGTACATAAGAGTGAAAATAAACAAGAACAAAGCGAGGAGGAGAAAAGAAAAACAAGAGGAAAAGAACAAGTAGGTACTAGTGGAGAGAAAAAGAAAGAAAAAGAGAGTGAGGTGAAAAACCATGAGAAGAGCGCACAAAAAGCCCCACCTGTGAGAAACCCGCCTTATCCATATGTTTCTACAAGAAAAGACAAAGAAAGGAAATTTGCAAGATTCATGGATATATTCAAAAGGCTTCAGATCAATATTCCATTTGCAGAAGCCTTGGAGCAGATGCCTACCTATGCAAAATTCATGAAAGAACTATTGACAAAGAAGATAAGATTTATAGAGGAGGAGACTATTGAGCTGGATGCTAGCTACAGTGCTATTATTCAGAAATACATCCATCTAAAGGCGAATGACCCTGGAAGCTTCACACTGTTTGTTACTATTGGGAATCTAACACTTGGGAAGGCACTTTTGGATTTGGGAGCTAGCATCAACTTAATGCCATTGTCTATGTTGAGAAAAATTGGTGACTTGGAAGCTAGACCTACCAGAATGTCATTATAGTTGGCAGACAGGTCAGTTAAATATCCACATGGTGTCGTAGAAGATGTGCTGGTGAAAGTAGATAAATTTATGTTTCCAGCCGATTTTTTGGTCTTGGATATGGAGGAAGATGTAGAGGTCCCGCTGATTTTAGGTAGACCTTTCATGAAGACAACCAGAGTAATGATTGATGTAGATGCAGGAAAACTGAAGGTCAGGGTGCAGGATGATGAAGTAAATTTCAATTTTTTGGAGGCTTTGCAATATCCAAAGGACAATGCTTCTCCATTGATGTTATTGATGAGGTGTGTTATGATGCACATAAGCAGTTACAATTATTTGATCCTCTAGGCAGAGTTTTGGTAAACATGCATACTAGCTTCAATGAGGAAGAAGAACAAGAGATTGAAAAATGTTTACAAGATCTTGATTCCCTCAAAGAGATTCATCCAAAACAGGTAGCATTGGAAAGCATTGAAAATGTAGCTGACAACAAGCAGACTGATCAGAAACTAGAATTGAAGTTGTTACCTCCCCATTTAAAATATGTGTTTCTGCAGGGGGAAGTTGAAAAGCCAGTGATTATTAGTAGTTCCTTATCACCCCAAGAAGAGAAAAAGCTGATTGAAGTTCTCAAAACAAATCAAGGAGCAATAGGCTGGACACTAGCTGATTTGAAAGGTATTAGTCCTTCATATTGTATGCATAAAATTCTAATGGAGGATGATTTTAAACTTGTAGTCCAGCCTCAAAGAAGATTGAATCCAACCATGAAAGAAGTAGTCAGAAAAGAAGTGGTGAAGATGCTTGAAGCCGGAATGATCTACCCTATTTCAGATAGTGCCTGGGTGAGTCCAGTCCATGTGGTACCAAATAAAGGAGGAATGACCATGGTACCCAATGAAAAAAATGAATTAATTCCAACCAGAACTGTCACAGGTTGGAGAATGTGTATTGACTATCAGAAGCTGAATAAAGCCACTAGGAAGGACCACTTCCCACTGCCTTTTATGTATCAAATGCTGGAAAGATTATATGGGCAAGCTTTCTATTGTTTTTTGGATGGTTACTCCAGTTACAATCAAATCACTGTAAATCCAGAAGATCAGGAGAAAACAGCTTTCACATGCCCTTTTGGTATTTTTGCTTACAGGAAGATGCCTTTTGGACTATGCAATGCTCCTGCAACCTTCCAGAGATGTATGCTAGCTATTTTCTCATATTTGGTGGAAAAATGTATCGAAGTTTTCATGGATGACTTCTATGTATTTGGAGCTTCTTTTGATTTATGCTTGGTGAACTTGGACATTATACTAAAACAGTGTGTTGAAACAAACCTTATCTTAAACTGGGAGAAATGTCACTTCATGCTGACTGAAGGAATTGTCTTGGGCCACAAAATATCATCAAAGGGTATGGAGGTTGATAAAGAAAAGGTGGAAGTCATTCAAAAGCTACCAACTCCAACAAATGTCAAAGGGATTAGAAGCTTTCTCGGGGCATGCTGGCTTTTATAGACGTTTCATCAAGGATTTCTCTAAGATTGCCAAGCCATTGAGCAATCTTCTGAATAAGGATACTCCTTTTCGTTTTGATGATGCATATTTAATAGCTTTTGAACAATTGAAACAAAATTTAGTTTCTGCTCCTATCATTATTGCACCTAATTGGAACCTTGACTTTGAATTAATGTGTGATGCTAGTGATTATGCTGTAGGAGCAGTGCTAGGTCAAAGAAAGAATAAAATGTTTCATGCCATACATTATGCTAGTAAAGTGTTGAATGATGCTCAAATGAATTATGCTACCACCGAAAAAGAATTACTAGCTATAGTGTATGGTTTAGAGAAATTTAGAAGTTACTTGATTGGATCTAAAGTTGTTATTTTTACAGATCATGCAGCTATTAAGTCCCTTTTAACAAAAGCAGATTCCAAACCACGACTGATTCGATGGATTTTGTTGTTGCAGGAATTTGATCTTGAAATTAAAGATAAAAGTGGCAAGGAAAACTTAGTGGCTGATCATTTATCCAGGCTGATGAATAATGAGGTGGCCGCAAAGGAAAAAGTAATAACAGATGAATTTCCAGATGAAAAGCTATTTGTTGTATAAGAAAGGCCATGGTTTGCTGATATGGCCAATTACAAAGCAGCAGGTGTAATCCCTGATGATCTCAATCATCATCAGAAAAAGAAATTTCTCAAGGATGCCATCTATTTCTAGTGGGATGATCCTTATCTATTCAAGATCGGAGCTGATGGATTGTTGCGGAGATGTGTAGCTTTTGATGAGGCTAGGAGTATATTGTGGCATTGCCACAACTCACCTTATGGAGGACATTTCAATGGTGAAAGAACTGCTGTGAAAGTTCTTCAATCTGGTTTTTACTGGCCCTCCCTATTCAAAGATGCACATTTCCATGCGCAAAAGTGTGATGCATGCCAAAGGTTAGGTGGAATAACCAAAAGAAATGAAATTCCTCTACAAAACATTTTGGAAGTGGAGGTATTTGATTGCTGGGGCATGGACTTCATTGGCCCATTTCCATCTTCATTCTCCAATGAATACATCTTGGTGGCTGTGGAGTATGTTTCACGGTGGGTGGAAGCAATAGCAACTCCTAAAGCAGATGGTAAAGTGGTAGTGAAGTTCTTAAAGAAAAACATATTCACTCGTTTTGGAGCACCCAGGGTAATTATCAGTGATGGAGGGTCACAGTTGGCCAAGGCGTTGCAACATTATGGTGTAAAGCACAAAGTAGCCTCTGTTGGAACCAAGTTGGTTCTTGCAATTAAGTTTTGATGTTAACAAATGTATTTTATGAAAATAACATATTTGACTTAGAAGAAGAATGAAAAATGTCATCAGAAGAATATATCAGAAGATGACGTCACCAGAAGCAGAAATCAGAGGATGACGTCACGAGAGGATATAGTCAAATGAATCTGTCAGAGGAAAATGCTCAAAACAGAATCTGAGAAAAATGCTCAAAACAAAAGCGAAGCAAAATGCTCAAAACAGATCAGTGAGCAAAAGACTCAAAACAGAATCTAAGCAATCTACTGAAGAATATTCTCAAAACAGATTAATCGAAATACACTCCAAAAGTAAAGCATCAGTGAAGTTCTAAAGTTCAACTATAAATAGAGACTTAATGCTGAAGAATAAAGCATCGAAAAACACAAGAACTCAAGCTTCAATTCAAATTTATTTGAGAGTTCAAAAGAGAGAAACACAAATGAGCAAGAGCAATATTTTCTAAGTGTTTTCAAGAGAGAAATACAGTGCAACAATCAGCTTTCCATAAGCAATAACAGAGTGCAAAAATAAGTGCAGCAAACAGCTTTCCAGAAGCAACGTTGCAAAGTTTCAAACCTTTACTATATAACCTGATAGTGGTGTAGATTCCTTCTTTAATCTGGGGTTGTCAGATTGGTAGGAGAAGACTTGACTTGTAGAGTCAAGGTGTTATTATCGTTCCTCAAAAGTCTGGGGTGTCAGGCTGTTTGAGAAGACTTAGCTGGTTTAGTTAAGGTGTTGTTGTTCCTAAAAAGTCTGGGGTTGTCAGGCTGTTTGAGAAGACTTGGCTGGTATAGTCAAGGTGTTGTTGTTCCTCAAAAGTCTGGGGTTGTCAAGTTGTTTGGGAAGACTGGCTTGTAGGGTCAGTGGTGTTGTAATTCAAAGGAGTTTGAATTAGTGAAAAGGCCTTCTGGAGGAAGGGACTGGACGTAGCCTAGTTAACGGCGAACCAGTATAAATTGTTGTGTTATTATTATCCGCTGTTGAATCTGATTAGTTATATATCGAATAATTCACATTAACATTCAACAAAACAGCAAAAGAAATCAAGTTTGACAAACACAATTCAACCCCCCTTCTCGTGTTTGCACCTTCAGCCTCACCTTACCATCCACAAACAAATGGACAAGCTGAAGTTTCTAACAGAGAAATTAAAAAGATCCTGGAGAAAACAATTTCAAGTTCAAGGAAGGATTGGTCACAAAAGCTGGATGATGCCTTATGGGCTTATAGAACTGCTTATAAGTCACCAGTAGGCTTAACTCCATTTCAATTGGTTTATGGCAAAGCATGCCATTTACCGGTAGAATTGGAGCACAAAGCCTTTTGGGCCATGAAATTTCTTAATTTTGATCTAAATGTTGCAGGAGTTGAAAGAAAGAAACAACTGCATCAATTAGAGGAATTGAGGCATCAAGCTTATGAATCTTCAAAGCTGTATAAGGAGAAAGTGAAAAAGTATTATGACAGCAAGCATGTAAAAAGAAACTTCAAGCCGGGCCAACAAGTACTTTTGTTCAATTCCAGGTTGAGGTTGTTTCTGGGAAAGCTAAAATCAAAATGGTCAGGTCCATTTGTAATCAAATAGGTAAAACCCTATGGAGCAGTTGAATTGGAAGATAATGAGTCCAAAGAGACATGGATGGTGAATGGTCAGAGATTAAAGCCATACTTATGTGATGATGTTAAATTGATCACCACTATGCTCTACTTGAATGATATGTGAAAATACAAAGGCGTCAAGCTAATGACGTTAAAGAAGCGCTTGTTAGGAGTCAACCCAGGTTTTTGAGTTAATTTAACTTGCTTTTTAGTTTCATTGTGTTTAAATGCTAATTTTCAATTGTTTAGTTAAGTTTTATTGTGAATTATGTGATGTTGTTGTGATTTTGTATAGGCAGATGTTAAGTTGTGTTTTTCATGTGTGTGGAATGTGATCATGAGAGATTATGCTTGAATATGTGTTTTTAAGCTTTCCACAAATTTCTTATGATGTAAATGGAAAGTTTGAGTGATTAGAATGTAAGAAATGGGAGAAATGCAAAATTTGAAGTGTTGGGTTGTGAAAATATGTAAAAATTGCATTTGAAGTGAATTTTGTGGGTAAAAGTTGGAATCTTGTGGAAATAGTCCATCTTTTGTTGATTTTAAGATTCACACAAGTTTCTTATATGGTGGATAGTTGGTATGATGCCTTGAAGATCATTGAAAATGTGCAAAACAAATTTTGAGGTATCCACTTGTGTAAATAGAGTGAATTTGTCTTTGGAATGAATGTGAATTAGACTTGTTGATTGTTGAAACTAACAAGATGAATTCAAGCTTGCCACAGGTCCAAAATGAAGACTACAATGTTTCATGATGATTGAAAAGCAAGGCAGGTTAGCATTACAATTTTTTACAAGGGTTCCAAGTCTTATTCTGGATAATTATGCAAAATTTCAGGTCCCTCGCCTAAGCAAGACAATTTCAGCTTAAGCGAGATTTACAGGGACAAAATAGAGCCTTCTTTGGTCATTTTTAGCTTAAGCGAAAGGAACCTTGGCTTAAGCGGTATAACACTGCAGAAAAGAAAAAAATAAATAAATACTTTCAGGTTAATTTTCGCTTAAGCCGTGTACTCCCTTGCTTAAGCCGTACTCCCTTGCTAAACACACGTTTTCTCTCATCCTCAATCACGATCACTCTCACTCTCACTCACGATTTCTCACTTGCATCAATAGTTCATTGATTCTCCTCTCAAGTAAGTTAACTCTTTCTCCTCAATGTAATTTTGCAACCTACGGTTCTAAATTGGGAATTCATGGGTAAGTACGAATGGATCAATTATTTTGCCATGAAAAAGGATTGCATGTTTTGAACTTGATATAGAATAATAATTTTGTTTATGGTGAATGAACTAGAGAGAAGTAAGGTTGAGAGTGTGTCTAAGAATGTGAAATGTTTGGATTCTCTATATATATTTTGATTGACATTGTGCATATGTTATGATTGAGGGGCTGTTGAATCAATTTGGTTATGTGTTTCATGTGTTGAAGATACGTGCCTAAGTGTTTGTAACCATGAGCATGAACTATTGTATACTAAGTGTTTGACAAAATGCTCAAGAGAAGGTTATGCTTAATTTGGTGCTATAAATAGTTGAGCTATGATTTGCTTTAAATACAATCTCATGTGTCTACTTAAAAGTGTGGAAAAACAATGATCTCACAGAGTTTATGGGATGTTGAAATATGTTTATTATGTTTCAGGAGCTTGAAAATGAACCAAAGCCTCGTATCGCACTATAGATGTTTGTCAAAATTATTGAATGAATATTAAAATGGTTCAGCAAGAATGATTGGGAAACATAGGCAAGAACAAACACAAGTGAATAGAAATTAGTTCATGAACATCTTTTTGAGGAAGAGATTATTTTTGAAACTACACTTGCTTTTGCTTGAAAATGCTCATTTCCATGAATCATGATTGATATTGGTTGCAATGTTCAAAGAAAATTGTAGAGTTTGGTTTGCCTATTGGAAGTAACTTTGAGTTTTATTTGTTCTTTTCTAAAATTTTTTTCCAGAATGGCAACAACCAAAAACCCACACAAAAGACCAAGAGGGGAAACTTCTCAGGCTGGTTCACAAGAGGATGCCACTTTAGAGTTTGACAAGAATAAATTCAGATCCTTTATCAAATTCTCAAGGTATTTGGCTATTAGGTTGCTGCAATTTATAAAAGAAAGAAGAGTGGAGCTTCTCGCAGGGCAGTATGAGGTATTTCAACATGAGCTACAAAGAAGGAAATGGAGAAACTTAGCAACACTGCCAAAGCAATTTAATCCTGATATTGTCAAATACTTTTATGCCAATGCATATACTACAAATCAATAGGCAAGAAGGGAATCATTTGTTCTGGGGAAAAGAATTCTTTATGATAGGAATACTATTAGTGCATATCTGGAAGATCAATCAGTATTAGACGAGGAAGGGTTATGTGGATACCAAAAAATGATGCCACCAGAGAATAGAGTCATTAGCAATGAGATAATGCCAACATTGTGCGTATCAGGTTGGGAGGCAGGAAAGAAGGAAATAAAAAGATCCCAGATAAAGACACTGACACAAATTTGGATGACTTTTCTATTGTCCAACATCAAGCCCACCTTACACACATCAGGAATCAACATGTCAAGGGCGTGTTTCATTGACTGCATCATGGAACAATTCTCAGTGGATGTTGCATCAATAATATCAGATGAAATTCATAGAATTGCAACAGCTTTGGAGCCTGCACCACTAATCTTTCCTTCACCTATTACCCAGCTATGCAAAGACCAGGGGGTGACTATCTCAGATCAGCCTCATCTTCACATAAGACCTGCGATCAATGATGCCCTTATCAGACAACATTACATAGGAGGAGCACAACCTGCCGCATTACCTCCACCATCTCCACAACAACCGATAGATCCTATGCAGCAGATGTTGTTACTCCAAGAGCAGATGCAGAGCCATATAACAGAGATGTTTTCCAGACAGGAATTTATGTATGCAAGACAGGAGCAGCTTTACAACAGACAGAAGCATATTTTCAGACAAGAAGCTGCTAATTACAGGGCCATTGATGCTATTTATCAGCAATCATACACTATTTTGGTTCATGAGGGTCCTCCACCATATAGATGTCTATCCTATAATGAATTTCAATCACATTGTGCTTGGCCTGGGGACAGGCCAATTTTTGAGGAGGGAGAAGGCAGTCAGAGAGCAGCTACTGGTACAACCACAGAAGCAGGAGCAGATGGAGTTGATCAGGCCGAGAAAGACGGAACAGAGCAGCACATGGTGGATCAAATAGACCAAGAGGATGAGGATTGATGAGCTATCACACACCACATCACAAAAAAGAGTTCATTTTAATTTCTGCCATTTTATTTTCACTTCTAGCACTTTATTTCAATACTTTGTTTCATTGTTTAGTTTGGTTAATTAGTACTTTTTGGTTGATAATACCATGTTTTCCTGGTACTTAATTGCATGATGATTGGTTCATTTTCGTAAGTATGATTCATGAAAAGTCAAAAGTTTTGCATGATTATTTTGAAATTTAAAAGTTAGAAATATATCTCCTTGATGGATTTTGTGGTTGCACTCATGATGCCATGACATGTATAATTGTATTTTTCACATGAAAGTCATTGGCATAACCTTGAAATGTTTGAAATCAGTAAATTTGTACCTGAACTTGGTGAGGGAGTGTGACCTTAAACAATGTAAGTATGAGAGATTCGCCATTTGTTTTTCACAGTTGGATTTGTTTGAGTCTCTGATTATTTTGTTTGCATGGAAATGATAGGAAAAGATCAAGGCAATTTTTGTTCATTAGAATATATAGCTACTTGACCAAATAGCCTACCCTTGTATAGAAATATCCATTGTCTACCCATTTTGTTCTTTTGTTTAATCCCAAACCCTAAAGAAAAACAATGTTTATCCCTTACTTTCAAAGTTAAAAGAGCATTTATAATGGGATTGTATGCATTTATGCAAAGTTGGGGGAAGTGGAAGCTGTTTGTGTTCTCTTTGCGAAGAAAACAAAATTGGTTCAAATTTTCTCAATCTTCAGTACATAATCTTAATCTTAAAAAAAGAAAACAGAAAGATAAAGATAATGAGAAAGATTGAGAAAATTATGAGAATGATAAGAAAAAGGGTTATATAAATCCAAATGTGAAAAGAAGGGTGACAAAAAGGGATTGGTAAAAGGAAAAGTGAAGTGAGCATGAATGCATCGTTTTATTGTAAATCTCATTATAATTGCTCTCTTAGTTTGAAAGTACTTTGATATCCAGAAAAACCAATATTCTTTGAAACCTGGCCACATTACAACCCTGAAAAGCCCTTAGTGATCCTTGGTTAACTATGCAATTTTGATAATTGTTGAGACAGGTAACAAATTTGATTTGTTGTGATTCAATGGCTGAACATGAGTGAAACACTTACCTTGATTTGGTTCTAAAAGAACTTGTGTGAATCATTGAAATTTCCTTTGGTTGAAAACATGGATAGTGTGATTTGCCTAATGGATTCATGGAATTTACATTCATATCATTGTTATGACCATTACTTGTGTATGACATATTATGTTAGGGAGTTTTATGAGTGGAGATTGTGATCATGCAAAGTGGAAATATTTTTTGATTTTGATTATTCATGTATCCAACTTGTTGAATGAACCTTGTATATATATATTTTTTGATCGGTACCTTTTGTTTGAGGGCAAACAAAGTCTTAAGTTGGGGGAAGTTGATAAGTGCCAAATTTATCTAATTTTCCATGATCTTTTGGGCACTTATACATTTGAAATGTTTAAGATATATGTTAAATTAACCCTCAATAGGTTATTTTAGCAAGTAGTTAGTTTCTATATAAATATTATGGTAAATATGTTAATTATAAGTATTAATTACTTTGTGTTTAATTTTAGGAGAAATATCAAAGTGGTCCAATCAAAGGAAAAGCAAAAAGTCAAAGTTGAAGAACTTGGCTTAAGCCAAAACAGGTTGGCTTAAGCCAGAAGAATGTTGAAAGCAAAACCAGAAGGACTGTTTAAGCGAAAATGAGGCAGAGACGGATTTTGAAGAACTCACTTGGCTTAAGCCATATATTTTCTAGCTTAAGCGGGCAACCTTTCCTAAGCATGAAGAAACCTGTTGGCTTAAGCCAGATTGGCCTGGCTTAAGCGAAACCATCAACTCATTTCCTTTAAAAACACACAGACAGACTTCAAAAAAGGCGGTTACGGAGTTAAAAAAGAGAAATCAAGAGAGAAGACAGAGAAAAGAACTGGTTGCTTGATTGGGGTTCAACCGAAGAGCTGGAGTTGTTCCCGAGACATCACAAAGCCGTCCTTTCTTCTTAGTTCTTCGCTTTGAGCTTGAAAGCATCCATGGCTATGGATTGCTAATTTTCTTTTGTTGGGATTGGATGTAACTCTTTAACTTGGATGTATCTAATTTGATTTCTATATACAGATATCTATTTCTATGTTATGATTTCAATGATTTAATCTTATTCTTCATACATGTTTTAGCTTGATCACCTAAGGCATGAATTTAGATTTGATATGTGAGTGAGAACTACATGTTTAAGTCGGACTTAGATTATCTCATCTAACAAGCTTGATTGCTAGAAATAGAATTAAGTATGTTTGTCAATTTACATCTGAACTCGTTACGGTTATCCTTTTTAATTATGCGAGAGATCAGTAATTAGATTAAGGAATTGTTAATCTTCTTATATAAGAGATTAATGAGATAGATAAGAACTGATGTGATGAAATTAAGCATAGAACATGATTTGTATGTTGAATCAATAGGATACTGAAAAGTTAATAGATGAATCCAATTCCAAAAGTGTTCTCATAGTGTTTTTAAATCCTTTTTTATTATTGCTTATTTTACATTTCAACTTGGTTACCAAAACAATCATCCAAATACTTGAAAACTTATTGCTCGAGTGATTCATTAAAGAATGACATTGTATTTCCAATTCCCTGTGGATACGATACAACCCTTTTGCTATACTATAATTGAATCCTAAGGGATTTGAAAGTAGATTGGTAAAAAACTTTCATCACCAACGAGTCCAGTTTAATTGCTCAAATGAATCTTTTCCATGATTATGACCAAGTGATCAGTAATGATAAGTCTAAATTTAACAAAGGATCCATATCTACAACTAGAGTTTTTGCTTTTGTTGCTCTTCTAGGCTTTCATTCACGAAAACTTCCATTTATCTATTTAGGTGTTCCTATTTTCAAACGGAAACCTCGAAAGGTGTATCTTATACCTATTGCCGATTGTATTAAAGCCAAACTCTCAACTAGGAAAGGTAAAACTCTCTATAATGGGAAGGGAGTAATTGGTGAACATTGTTATTCATGGTATGCTTCTATACGAACTTCGTTTGTATTTCTTTGCATGTTGCTCTTATAAAATCTTTAAACACTTTGAAGACAAGGTGGTATGCGAACATCACTTCGAAAAAGGTGGTGACAATAGCCTGTAAATTTTTTTTCCAACCCATTGAATAGTATTGGCCTACTGAAGCTTTCATGGGATTTCATTTCTTCGGGTACTCAATGGTCTAATTTGATGCGTCATAGAGCTCTTCGAAATAACTCTCAAATTAAGTACCACATATCTTCTTCCATTTGGTCGAGTATTCAGGTTCATCTTCATTAAATTCAAAAGAATGCTTCCTAGAAACTTGGAGATGGTCACAATATCAATTTTTGGAATGATTCTTGGTTGTCTCACCTAATTTCTGATTTGCTAGGGATTCCTTTTAAGGTTCGTCTTCTTCTTTAAGCTAAGATTAAGGATTTCGTTGTTAATGGCACTTGGTCGATCCCCGCCATTTTAGACTTCATTGTTGTGTGTGATGAGGTTGATAATGTTGTTATTGCTAAATTTGAAGTCCATGATCGTTTAGTATGATCTATTTCAACTTTTGGTAATTCGAACTTCAAATATGCGTACACTTTTTGACGCCCTTATGGTATTTTCGCTCCTTGGACTAAGTTTAAATGGAATAAATGTGTTCCACCATCTCCTTCCTACTGATGAGAATCTTAGGAAAAAAATTTGTTCAATAGTTTCTGTTTGTTCTTTTAGTGTGCAGGATGCTGAATGTACTCAACATCTTTTATGTGATTTCCCCTTTTCCCAATGTCTTTGGTTTGGCTTGCGAGAACCCTAATGAATAGCTTATCTACTTCTAGTATTTTATCAGTTTTGCAGGTGTGCAGGTCAAATTAGAGCCCACAAGTTTGTGATGTGGTCATATCTGATATGGTTAATGTCTTTTTTGTAAATTTGGTTTTGTCCGAATTAGGCTAGATTTTTCCACAAGGACATTCTTTTTCATTGGGCGATTTATTTGTTTGTTTCTAACGTGTCTTTGTCTGGGAACTCTAGCTCTCAAAATATATATGATTCCCCTTATGAGTTCTCTCTGTTACGTTACTTTTCTGTCACATGTCACTTACCTAATGCTCAAAGAATTATTCAAGTAATTTTGTAGCCCCCAACCTTCCGCTTGTAGTGGTCTTTTCAGAGATTGGAGTGTCGCTTCTCTTAGGTGTTTTGCAATGCCTTTAGGTAATGCTCTATTTGCGAAGCTTATGAGCGCTATATTAGCAATTGAGATAACTTTTGAAAAAGGGTGACATAACCTTTGGTTATAATGCAATTCAAGTTTAGTTGTTGTTGCTTTCCATAACTCTCAGCTTGTTGCTTGGAGACTTCAAAATAGATAGCAAAATTGTATTAATCTTACCTCTCAAATGAGGTTTCATTGAGCTGACTTATTGGCCAATTATGGCATTTCCATCCAAGGTTTTGTCTTGTGGAATGTTATCCCCCACTTTTAACTCAAATGAGTTTTTTAGGAATATAATTCATCTTCTTAGTTATAGATTCTCATGATGTGCTTGAGTTTGATTATTGGGATATTTTATGATATAATATAACAAAATGAAATACTTGTGTGATTTGAGTTGGTACATGTTCAAAAAACTAAACAAACTAAATTCATATATTATTTATTAATAGTGTAACAATGTGTTACATTATTAAATTTGTACGTAGTAATAATACAAATAATTAATGAATGTATAGTTATGCTTTAAAAATAAAATTATACACATATTTGATACACCAAATTTTTATATATGTTGATCCTACTACTCAAAATTTATGAATGTGTCCCTTACCTTTATCATAGTCCCTCATGCTTACCATATGATACTATGATGTGGTCTCTCAATTAGGGGAATACATGGATGCGGATCGACCCGCCAACTCGATCACTCAACCTGATTTTTATCCGTATCCAGCCACTTTCGGGTCCGATCCGACCCAACCCGTTTATATTTGGCTCGAGTATTGAGTTCAACAATTTGAACCTGTCGACCCGACCCAATAATTAGTTATAATTTTTTTTTTAAAATTTGTTTGGCAGCCCAATAGGGTTGTTTTGAACAAATATTGAGATAATGGTGAGATAAATTTTCTTCTGTTTTGTTGCTGTTTTTCTTGGTCCCCATTATAAGCTTGAGTATATTGATTTTTTTTTTAAAGAATGTATGGCACTGATAAGTCCGATGATATGATCTTAAAACTAAAAATATTATCAGTAAATTGATTGAACACTATATTGTTTTGTATCTCATTACTAATGAAGCTAGTGATTCTAGTACCTCAAATCTCAACATGCACTCACAATCTAACATTGAAAAGGGGAATGAGGATGATTGGGAAAATTTGTTTAGATTGAACATGAAGAAAAAAGGTGAGTTGCAAAAAAGGGAGTTGGATAGGTATTCAGAGAATGGTATTGAAGACGACTCCCCTACATTTGACATTCTTAAATGGTGGAAAGAAAAAACAAATAAATACTATGTTCTTTCTCGCATAGCTAGAGATATTTTGGCTATTTCAATGTCTACTGTATCACCTGAGTCGGCGTTTAGTACAAGAGGTCGAATCCTCGATTCATTTCGTAGTTCATTAAATGCCACTAATGTTGAAGCTTTGATTTGTATCCAAAATTGGATTAAATCTCCTAAGAAAATTGATTTAGTAGCTGAGTTGGTTGAAGTACAAAAGATTGAGTCGGGTACGAATGTTTTATTTTAACTTTCAAATTGATTTTCCTTTATTTTTGTTTATTCTTTTAATCGTTTGGTGTGCTAATGAGATTGTGTATTGCATTTAAAATTTTAGAGTTGTCTAAATTAGTTTCAATTGATGTTGGGGTGATTGCTTTTAAACTTAACACAATCACTACTACATCTTAAGGTACTTGTTGTTGCTTTGTTTCATGCATATTTTTACTTATTTATTATTTCTCCTTCTTTATCTCTTCACTTTTATTATTGATATTTGTTTTTGCAAATTCTCAATTGTTCTCTTCCATAATTTGAGGAATTTGTTAAGTGCTTGGACTTGAAGTTGATATTGCTTATAATTGATAAATTTTCATATTTTATTGATTTATTGTTGTTGAATTTATTTATGTTTTTGAAGATTGTTGGATTTATTTTTTTTTGTGAAAGATTGTTAGCTTTTTTAAAGAATTGAATGATGTGATTGAAATTTTATAGTTTTTGATACATTCAAGTATTAAATATATTTTCATTTAATATATTTTTCCATAAAATAAAAAACAGGTTATTATTTATATATAACCCACCAACCCAACCCACTCCGTTTTTTATCGGGCTGGTTCGGTTTGAATTAAATGAAAAAATACGAGTTTAGAACTTAACTCAATCAAAAAATAATCGATTTGGCCAGATATCGAATTTTGTCAAAACCAATCCAACTCAACTCGCGTACACCCCTACTCTCAACTCTTGACCAACGTGGTAAAAAAAAATAGGTGGTTGTTCACCATCTTTCAATATTTACTCACCATGTATAAAAATACTATTAGACTTCCACTTCCAACAACATATTTTTTTCCTATTTTCCATTACCGGGATGGAACTTTTGGTAATTCCCGAGGGCTGGATGAGCACTCTTCAAAAACGTGTCACAGGCCAAAAATTGTTGCTTGGATATCCACAAATGGCCCATGATAAATTTGGAATCATTGTATCTGGAATTAGGTATCATACATATATGTGGAATTAGGTATCAATCACTGGATTACATTGTTCTTTGATATCATAATCTTTTTGGTGCAATTTGCATCCAAAGGAATAGTTATCTCCCTATCCTTCTAAAATAGTAGAAAGTAGGAAAGAGTTCCAAATAGATAGTTAGCATAAAGGAGATTTCTGTATGCATCTGATACCATGTTGGAGGAAGAAAAAAACATGTGTCGTTTTTTAGATGTGTATTTTTTGTGGAAAGAGGATTCATCCATTTTGATATTGTGGAGTGGAACTATTCACTACATTTTTCGTGGATAATTACTTGAAAACTGTTCAAAAACTTCAATGATGACAAAATTTGTCTCATGAAAATAGATATTCATGATCTTTTTATTCTTAGAGTCGACAAAGTAATTTGATTGATATCTATTCGATAAAAATAATAGAAAAAAAATACTCTTAAAAAATGAACTCGTTGAACTCAAATAAATTAAATCATATTCTCAACTATAAGTACGAAAAAATTATAAACTTCTACTTTTAAAAAATATTACCGATCATTGTTAAAAATTTAGATAGTTTTTAAACACTAAATCAACATAAATCATATTTTGTCTTGGTCCACCAAATGACTAACCAAAGTTCTTATTGGGAGTGTAATTGGAGTTAAAAATTCAACTACAAAAGGTCCTTTATGTGAATTGAGCCATCTTAAATAATATCATCATTAGTAACTTAGTCGTTAGTGAGGAAGCTATGGAAGTTTTTGTCTCACGTGGCATGCAATAATTTGAATAATGTATACTTTTTATTTATTATTATTTTTTAAATGAACTATAGTCCACCATAAAAAACAACATTGAATGATTGAAATGTATCCCAAAGTTCCAACCACCAAATGATATAAGATTTAATTCAGATATAAAAGGTGGGGCAGGAGAGAATTGTAATTTACAAAATAAATATCTCCCCACCAGGGGAGGAACTAATTTAATAGTAGTATAGTACTATAGTACAATTTGCACATGTTACCCTTCTGCTATTATGTCCCTTTTTCATTTCTAAGAAACAACTTTGAAAAACACAAAGATTGTATTATTAATTATTGAGCAAGATTTTATACAAGATATAAAACCATTAGGTTGTGAATAAATGAAACATTAAAGATGTTGATCTAAATATTAACAACTTGTAGCTACTCTAGTCTATTAATTGGATGTATTATTGTTATATAGTCTCATAAAGAATTTTGTTGTGTGGGATGTAAAGTACCTTTCTAATAAACCTACAACGACATATGGTACGCCATATACCAATAATGTTTAAAATTCATCTCAAATTTTAACAACAATAGTAAGTGTTTTTAAGAAATATAAGATAACAATTATTTTGACCTTCATGACAAAAATAATGACACTAACTATTATAAAAGAAAATAAATATGTCTTTTAAAAAATCTCAAATCAATACCAATTAAAATTACCGTTTAGTTATAAAAATAAAGAAAATCATTAATTTATATTTTTTTAATAATATCATCAATTAAAATTTCAATAATTTTTAAATATTCATAAGTGATTGATCACTCACCAGAGTACAATTTGCCGTCCTATAATAATATTATTAAAACTATGCAAAATATTCATTGCACATGTTCTCTGTAAATTGGGTCCATGCAACACAACACAACACAGGTATCAGAACAAGCACAAGCATCAGAGAGAGAGAGAGATAATTTGAATTGTCCTTTGATTGCTATTGCCACTACCACCCATTAAAAAGTAGACTGCAGAACAACTTAATATATGCTTTCCAGTCAAACAACTTAAGTGTGAAAATCTGAGACATGTTTTTTTTTTTTAACTTTTCTTCAAGAGGAAGAAACAAGCATATAATAAAATAATATAATATAATATCAAAGAAAAAAAAAATAAAGACATCAAATCCTAATGTGGTCCCCTACATAACAAAATAAAATCACACCTTTTTTCAAAAGAAAATTCACCCCAGCCACACAAAACATTGATCTTTAACACAATAACTCTCTCTTGGCAGTATTCACCAGCTCATGATCAAAATAACTTCACTCATCTGCCAAGGATAGATAGAGTATAGTAATATTAAATAACATAAAATAATGTTAATTAAAATTTTAAATTGCGGTCTGCAATATCAATTGCTACTACAATATTATAGATTTTAAAATATGCGCAACAATATAAAAAATAAAAGTTTTTAAAAATTTGTAGTATGTTAATTTTAACTGCAATTTAAAACTATAATGTAATAAATAAATAAAAACAAAGAAATGATAAATATTAACCTGATGGGATTCTAGAGTTGGAAGCAAGATCAAGCCAAGAATCTGTGTTCTTTGGTGTCCACTCACCAAAGAAATGATGAAGTGGTTTCTGAGTTGTTTCACTTTCTTTGTCCTTGTTGCTTGGTCTTGTTGATTTGAAATCAGTACCTAAAACAAAACAGTGTTGTTGTTGTTGCTGTTCTTGCTGTCTTTGGTTATTATCATTGATGTTCTGAAACTGTGAGGTTGAATAAGATTTAAACGAATTCACTGATAGTTGTTGATATGAATCATGATAGCTTCTAGATGACCCTGAAGCTTCTGGAAAGAAAGCTCTCTCATCCACACCCTCTCTTATTCCTTGAACATGCCTCCTTTAACAAGAATCAAGTAAAACACTTACACAACAATTAACACACACAAAAAACATATAAAAAGTAGTATTATTTATATATATATACTTGGTCCGACCTTAAATAAAAATAAATTTCGATGAAATATATGTATTTTTTTATATTTAAGATTAAATATATGATATTAATAATTTTAAATTGCAGTTCGTAGTATTACAGATTTTAAAATCTCTGCATCACAACAGCAATTTCGACTCATCAACTTCATTTTTTTTTATTTTACAACTTAACTACTTTTGCAATTTAAAACACAGAAGAGGGTAAATTTATTGGTTTTCAACATACCTATAGTCCTTTTCATTATGAGAATAAGATCCAGAGTCCAAAAACAGGTGATGAGTAGTGGAATCTTGTTGAGTTTGAAAATCAGAATCAAGAGGTCTAGAAGAGGTTGATTGAGAGTAAAAGTAGGGGTTTTGGTAAGATTGAGAAAAGGGTTGTGACTCAATACCAATATTTGAAGATGAAGACAATGGAGAAAAAGGAAAAGAACAAGAAGGTGAAGTTAAAGCACTACTATTGTTGTTGTTCAAGGAAAGGTTTCTGTTATTATAAGATGGTATAAGTGTGTTTGTTTGATTTTGATTTTGGTTTTGAGATGTTATTGTTGTTGTTGTTGAAGAAGAAGAAACAGGTTCCACAGGCTTTCTTGAACGGTTTCTACCTCTGTGCATGTGTCTTTCACAGTACTTAGAATCTGGATATGCTTCCTTTGAACATCTCCATTTCTTTCCATCTGTTCTTCTGCACCTTCCTGGCTCTGGGTCTACTTTTCTGCCAAACCCCATTTCAAAACATCCCCACCCAACTGCACTCACAACAAAAAGTTCACATTTTTATTATAATAATGACATAAAGTTTGTTTTTTTAAATAGAAAAAATAACATGGTATGAAAAATAAAAGAAGAAAACTTACTTGGGTGATGAGGGAAAATTCTTGAAGAAATTGAAGTGTCAAGGCTTCTTTTAATGGAGAAAATGAGATCTGATGGAATAGGTGTTCCAGTAACCATGTATTTGAAAACAAGTGCTTGTTGTTCAAGTTCTTGCCATTGATTTGGTGTGAAAGGGGACCTGTTTCTTGAACTTGCACTCATCATTTTCTTCAAAAAAAAAACTAGTTTTTTATGATGCTGTGTTGTGTTTTTGTGTTTTCAATGGTTGTAGATTCTTGTTCTTCTAGTACTGTGCATGGATGGATAATAATAAAAATAAATAATAGTATTGATGGGTGTGAGAGTTCTGATGATGGTTTTCTGAGTAATTTCTGCCACCTCTTCACTAATTTTTGCTATGTGGTGGATGGGTGAGTGAGTGAGTCTGATCTTATAATGACTGCACCTCTGTTGCTTCTGTTTTTTTCTCTGCAGCTGCCTTTGTTGCTGTTCTTGTCTCTGACATCTTTACAGAAATCCATAAACAAATGTATAAAATAAAATAAAAGAAGAAGAAGAAGAAGAAAAATTAAATTCAAATGCATGTTAGAATAGTCCATGCACCTTTGATTTTGCTGTATCCACATCACTCTTAGAAAACAGTGCCATCAGATCATATCAAGTGTAAGCTGCTTAGCTATACTAGTTGCTATTATTTGATATATTATATATCAAATACTAACACAGACATGAATATCGAATATATTGATATGACACGTATAATATTTTAAAATTTTTAAAATAATATAATATTTTAATATTATTTTGTTATTTGACGTTTACACATATAAATATCGAATACACTTTTGATTTTGATTTGAAGAGTTATTATTGTAGTTTTAAATTGCAGATTTTATTATATGAAATGGTTTCAATACTACATGTAGTTTTAGTATTGTGTGCAACTGCATCAGATTGTGATTACAATGATTTTTTTAATAATATAAAATTATTTTTATTTTATATATCTTTACAAAATGTAATAAATATTTTATATGATAATAACGATAATTGAAATGAAAAGAAATAAATTTTTTTCTATATATCATCGAGGGTTTAGTTGATAAAATAATGATGATTGATTTAATTTTAAATATGTGAAATTAAATTTTGTAGAGATAATTAAAATTTTAACAAATAAAAAAAGTGTATTAAAAATATTGTGTTAAAGACTCTGTTGTGATCATTTATCTTGAATGATTCATTAAAATTTATTTCATCATTTGAAATAATGCAATTCATAAAAAATTTTAATTTCAATAAATTCTTATGATAAAAATTATTTGAAATTCAAATCACAAATCTTTATAGTCCTTTAACATATTAAAAGTTGTTAAAATTTTGAAAGTATTTCAAAATCTATATAA